>JARGYV010091336.1:0-11909 GCA_029532675.1 Ornithodoros moubata
CTAGCGCGGACGTACACACACGCAAAGAGAATTGAAAGAAAAAAAGAAAAGCTCCGCGGTGCGTCAAGCATGAACGTATGGCCAAACTTTGCAGCCTCGTTGTTTTGTACAGCTCCCTTGCTGGTCACGTCGCGCAGTTGCGTCCAAGGCGTCAAGATGCGTCAGTTACGAGAGTTCATTATTGTTGTTACGTTTATGTTGTTGTTTTTCTTTCTTACTATTTAGCCTGAAAATGCAACGTAGTCGAGAAGGACAGGCGTTGTGCTCAAACGGGAGTTCGTGTCTGGAGATTCCACGAGAGGGAGCTGGTCAATTACTTGTACAATTCGGTGAGCGTGGGATGTACGCATTACTGATATATATTTTGATGATCATCAGACAAGCAAACCGACGTTTATGCCTAGCGTTTATATATATATATATATTTGCTTCTTCTTCTTTTACTTAATTTACTTTTTTAGTTTAGTTCTTTTACTTTTTTACTTTTTACTTTTCAGTTCACTTTTTATCTGTCTTAATGTTTCTAACGGTCGATCGTATTTATTCGACGAGATCAGAACGCTGCTTTATCGTTTATACTCGTAAGATTGATGATGACACTCATCCTTTGGGTAATTTCCTTCAGTATAACGAGACGGAAAACCAGAAACGAATCCGAATCCGGATGTTGTACGTGATACTTGCCAAGTGGTGGTCATAGACGGAACAGACCACTGTTGGACCATTCCACTACGAGCCGTGTCGAAAGCAGTACATTCTCTCCTTTGATTAAGAACCTATAGGTTCTTAATCAAAGGAGAGAATGTACTGAGCGAGTATACGCTCTCCGCACATGAGTGAGGGGAACCGCACTGTGGACGATAGGCGGTAGGAATACCCTAGACAATTACTTTTTTCTTAATGTCGTTTCGTGTATCCTTAACGAGAGATTTTTTTTTTTTTTTTTTGTTAAGTNACGAGAGATTTTTTTTTTTTTTTTTTTGTTAAGTCAGCACACAAGTATATCAAATACCTGTCCTTCCTCACGGTACCCATACTGATAACGACACAACGATCAAAGAATTGTGTCCGTGATTTCTCTCAGACACTCTTTCTCCCTGTCAGAAACAGTTAGGCTGCTTTCAGAAGTCCCTGCGCGGAACGTCCGTCTGTTTTGCACCCCGAAACATTGCTAAGTTGACACCGTGCGACGAGCTTCGTTTTAGTCGCTTGGCGTAAAGAGACTAAGAGAGAAATGCTAGAAACGGCGTCTTTGCCCTGCTCGATCACGGTTGTTACTCGATTTCTTGTATGAGATCCTGCTTTTGAAGATCGTAATGTCTATAAATATCAAAGTGCTTGACAAGCGCTTTTATGTCCTCATGGATGTCTTTATTTTTTTTTCTTTCTTTCTCAGGTTCTAACTTTGTACCCCAGCGCATCTAGGAGCCCTCAGACTTCTCAATCTCTCACTATCGGTTCCAACGCAGCCGTCATCGTTCACCTTTGCGCTTGTATAAAACGCAGCCTGTTCAAAGCGACCAGCCAATCAATGCGTAGAGGCGTAAGAAAACACAGCCTCTATAGAGAACCTGATTTCGAGAAGCCGAAGTCCCCGAACAAGTCAGCTGACATGTGTAAAAACAAAAGTTAGTTTTTGACGTCAGAGAACGTATGTCAGTCACCCCAACTAATGTCGTCTGCTATCGACTGACTCTTCAAAATAAGGTACCCTCGTGTAGACGGCTGATTCGGATGCACTGATGTACATTTCGGCATCTTTAGATTAGCACATATTTTTCCAGAAGGTACGTGGACTTGCAACATAGCCAGCTGTAGAATCGTTATGTTGCTGTAGGGTAGTTTTGTTGACTTGCTTGAAAAGCTCTGGTTAAATAAAGTATGGTTTACGATAGCGTTTTTGTGTTGTCATTCAGGTCCCGGGAAGCACAGAGCTATACGACGTCAAAGTTCCTGCAAGCCTACGGTATGGTATGGTATTATAAAGCAAGATATGGAGGAGTGGCCCCTTTCTATGGACAACCGGCAACACAAATACTCTTTTGTGCTGCGCTACACGCAACACAGCATCTTGAAAATGAAACGATACCATGTCCGAACACAATGAACAGAACTTACTTAATACCTAACGTCTGCCTTAATTAATGTTCTTAAGTGCTCAAAGCACCTAATGCCTACGTTTATCCTTCACTCATTTCGAAGTTCAAAAATAGCGCTAAATACAGGCAGACATGCGCCTCCAGCTCTTTCCACTAGATGGCTGTATCATGCAGGCTGATAACTTGGGCCATGGTAAAACCTTCGTGGTTTGAAGTTTAAGGGGTGGAAGTTAAGTGAGCTGCAATAAGTAAGAGTGGTTTGGTTTTCTTTGGTAATACTTTTCTTCTCCTTTTCTTTTTTCTTTCTTTTTTTAAGCAATTATAAAGTTTCTTGTGCACCAGCGATCTATAAGACTGCCCCCCAGACTATATACCCTACAGAAATTGTTTTATATAGCAGAAATAGTCGGGAGGGTAAACTACGAGAGGTAACCAAGTGCTGTGCGTTACGTTCCGCATAAAAAATCAGAGTTGTATTCATTGAAATAGCGTAGGGCTTCGTATCTGTCTTTGCCCCATCATATCCATCTCTACGGGTTTCTTCAGTATGGAGTAAAACGAATGGCCATATAGACGCAAGCACCTCCCTCCGAACTCGATCAGATCCCTACATTGATATCCGTCCATGAATCTCACGCTGTCCTGTTTTGCTTCCGCAACGGCACAAATTACACTGCCTTTAGTAACTAACAACAGGAAAGCGACAGAAGGTTAAACACTCTACAGTGCAGTCTCGCGGCTCCTACAGTAACCTGGCTGCCTCGCTGTCAACCCGAAAACTGTGAATGATCCAGCAAACAGGAAAGAAGTATCATGATACCCCACAGAATGGCCCCTAAGAGCTAGGAAGATCTCCTATTAACGAGAATAGGAGAGGTGACGCTCGTGCGAGGAAGACATCTTGTACGCCAAAATTAGGCTCAAGTCGCTTGATATCTAGTGTGGTACACTGAACTCGGTTGAGCCGCACTATAAGAGCAGTATTGGTTCATATACAGTATACCTGAGTCAGGGCAAAACAACACTTCGACGGGAGACCACACCAGACGCGAACGCTGCAGAAAGTCTTTGCGGATTCTCGTGTTACTGACTACAGATATGTTAACTCGTAGTTGGCCTCAATCGCCATCAAAGGAAAAACAGAAAAAAGAAAAGAAAAATACGCTTGAGATCCTTCCCTGACTTCCTTCCTTCACTTACCTTCCCCAAGTTTCGCATCTTCCACTTTATAGTCAAGGGGTTTCCTATGTTATCTGTGCATGCGCACATTTAATAATGATCAGGTCACGCGCATTGACAATTCATGTACAACGTTTACTTGCACAAGCACTGAAACATTTCAGTGTACATATCGTTCCTATTAGGATTACATCTCCATGTATTCGCTTGTGATCGCGTACATGATTTCAACGAGAAAGACGTCATTGCAAAATGGCAGACAAAATAATATTAGTAACAGATTGTAGAAATTATCTGTTGAGAGAATGAATTCTCCTTCATATCTTAGTACACTCTTCTTGAATATAAACAAAACATTTTTTCTTCTTCTTTTTACACACGGTACTCTAAAAACGGAAAATATGGTGACGTTCCGTATCTTCCTTCTAAAGTTCTGTAGTTATCTCCATTCTTCTGTACGTACGTTCCGAATGGCTTCCCAATTACCAATACTCATGACTTTAATGTTGCTTTGGGATGATCGCATCTACCGAGATGTCGTTGCAGCATCACTGACGGAGCACTTCACATTGTCTTCGAAGTCACAAATACCTGTCTTCGGGTTAAAAAGCAGGCCTTGTTTACAGTAATGCGAGTATTTCTTTCCTTTATGACAGCGATAGAACACGTGACAATGTCTCGCCAGATCCGGATAGAACCCGTCAGGCATGTCAGAGCAAGTAAAATAGAACCTCTGTGGAATACCATGCACATGCAGCAGCTTTCGATCCGTTGATGTCGTTTTTGACGTTAAGGGAGTCCGCGAGTTAACGTCGACGCACTGAACAACGTCTTCCATGTCACATGACCACGTCCAGGTGTTGAAGAGTGTGCCACGAGGGCACTCGTATGGCACGGCCTTGCCGTTATTGCAGGACACATACTTCTGACAGCCACTGCTGTAGTCCGCGAAATGGACGCCGGATCTGCCGTAGCAGATGTCAGGGGCATCGGTGGTGTCCGTGAGCGACTCCTGTGGAACGCAAGAGACGTTGTTTGGCACATCGCACGTCTTTGTTACGGGATTAAAGAGAAGAACGCTCGGACAGCTGTAAGTCCTCGTTATGGACCTGAAGCAGATGTGGAACTTGCGGCAACCGGACTGGTAGTCTGGAAAGAAACCTGTTTCACCTGGCGGGCATGCGAAGTCTTTCTTCGGTTCCTGGACACGTTTGTTTTTCTCTTCACCAGACGGTGCCCTAGTGGGTTCATATCGTGGTAAGTATGTTACGGGTGTAGTGTCAATTAATACTGAACTGTCAGCTTCTGGTCTGGCTGTTGTGGCAACGACTGGAGACATTGTGACGTTTAACTCCACGGCTTCTGTTGTCGTCGTAGGTCTTGTTTCTTCTTTTTGTAGCGGCGCTTTACAGTCGAAGTCTTCCAAATCTGAGCATATCATGAGTGCGTCATTAAAGCGCGAGCCTTTTGGACAGTAAACCGTGGTCTTCGTGCTGTTTTCGCAAACAAAGTACCGCCTGCATGTCTGGTTGTAATCGGGATACGTTCCGTCCTCCCTGTCATTACAAGAAAACTTATCTTCCGTTTTAACCCAGGAATCTTCATCGTCATCTGAAGCACAAACAACTTGAGGGGATGAATCGCATATTTTTTTCTCTGGATCGAAAACGGAGCTTTCGGGACAGCGGAACGAGTAAAGTCCGCTGGGCGTGCACACATGGAATTGTTTGCAGCCTGTATTCAGCGACGGGAACACGCCGGGAACGCTCTTATTACAATTGATCGGCGTCGTCTCATTTGGAGGAACGACTGTTATGCTTTTCCCTAACGACGTCATCACAGAGAATCCCATCTTTGTTGCGAGGCAGCGAACTTTGCTTGCTTCACGACACATTAGACGCTTGATATCAAAAAGTTGTCCTTCTGGACAAGCATAAGACACCCCTTCAGAATTGAGACACTCGTGCCATTTCTTGCAACCACTTTCGTAATCCACAAAGATACCTCCGTTGCCCTGGCGGCATCTGAAGGTCCCAAGAAGCTCTGGCGGATTGCAATTAATCTCTGATGTCCCGTTTTCACAACGTCCAGACTCGATATTGTACTTCGTGTCTTCTGGACAAGTCCCATTGTACTCTTTTCCATCAACACACAGCCTATACCCTTGGCAGGATGTCAAATAGTCCGGAAAAACACCAATTCTTCCTTCGCACTCGTACTGCGAGTATGCTACACCTCTGTCTTCCGTGGTGTCGGCGAAAAGATGCAGAGGGCAATTGACGAGCACTGACGGGAGACATGTGGCCGTAGTAACATCAAAAAGGCTACCAGCAGGACACACAGAAGTAACAATCCTGTTTCCTCCGATGCAGACGTAATACGCTGAGCAGTTAGACTTTGGATCCGGGTACATGCCGTCAGGTCTGCCTTCGCAGTCCAAATCGATGACCGGAGCGCAAGTTATCAGCGTGCTCGGCTGACAGGTACCAGTGACTGGATTCAATGCCTTTCCCTGAGGACATGACCCGTGTTGTAAGACAACGCTGTCCATGCATACAACGAAGTCCCGACAGCTGCTTTCGAAGACCGCGTAGACGCCGTTTGGCTTATGGGCGCATTCGTTCTGTCTCGGTTTTTCGCAATTAGCTTTCCACGGATAGTCACAAGCAAGATGTCTTCTGTTAAATACGAGGTCAGACGGACACGCAAAGGATTTAGCACGGTGGTTGATGCACAAGACGAAGTTTCTGCACCCGGTACGTGTGTCTGGGTAATACCCGTCCGGAAGACCCGCACAGGAGAAGCCAGCCCTGCCATTACAGCGAACGGCCTGTGACTCATGACACTGCGAAAGCTTGTCATGGAAGAGAGTGCCCTGTGGGCAGGCGAACTCTGTCTTGAGACCCGCGTTGCAAGTATAGTACCGACGGCAACCGTCAATGTAGTCTGCAAAGACGCCATCTCGGTCCTTGGGGCAGGTCAGGGAGGAGCAGGTGACCTCTTGGTGCGGGTGGCACCTTCCGGTACGCCAGTCAAAGAGGTGCGTTCCTGGACAAGTGAACTCTGTGCGCCGACCACCTGAAGTACAAAGAGTCAAAAGGTCAGAAACCAAAAAGATAGATGGATGGATTTGGACAAAAATAAAATGGACCGTAAAATGGATGTAAGACCGCGCGCTTGAGGCTGGCTTCTCCAGTACGATGAGTTAGTGTCAAAAAGATTCCGTAGGACTGTGCGTAAGGGTCTAGTAAAAATGTCTGCAAGCTCGACCCAGTGAATGAAGAGGACGAGAAAAATGGTGGGTAAACATAGGTTGGTATGCTAAGAATCCGACACCAGAAAATTATGCTATTCCCATGCATTCCGACTCTTTGCTTAACCAAAATTGCTTTAGTGGAGGTTGCGTCGTTTTCACTTCCAAGCCTCCATATTTTCTCGCTGCTACTAAGCAGCGTACTACATTTTTCCGTCTCTTTAATCCACTCTTCGTTCCCTTTCCTCTCACGCACGTTCACTTTCACGATCCTCGCCTGGTAACTGCAAACTCTTTACTCCTTTTTCACCTCAGTGTCATTCTCTTTATTCCACATTTCTATACCATAACTATCTTCGCTCACGCTATGCCGACCAAGGGTCACGAAACAATTGTTCAGTTTACATATATTCTCTGTATACTTTCCCTCCATACATTTACCGAGCTGAACTTGGAGGAAGCAAAAATTAGGCGTACCTAAACAGAAGTAAAACTTCCTGCAGTTGCTCTGGTAGTCTGTATAGACACCATCCTTCTGGTGTGCACAATCCCCTACAACGGAAGGAATGACTTCTCGCTTTGGATCAATGCATCGAGCATTCCTTGGTAGGTCGCAGTGACCCCGTTCAGGATTGAAGACAGTGCCGTTGGCACACCAGAACAAGTGAGCGTGACTGTCCTGGCAAGCTCGAAAGACCCGGCAAGCCCGGTCCAAGTCGGCGTATACTCCATTCGGTCGGCCTTCACATGCTTGCAGGTCCTTCGCTGGTGATTCCAACTCGTTTCCTGGCTCTTCCAAGGCTCGGGATTCTTCTTCCGGTGCCACCTGTACGGTCTTCAACAAAACCAAAGAGGAAGATAAATAATGCAGTTAAGATGATATAAAAACTGCATTGCACCACATTTGCACTGCTATTTTTGGTATTTTGTCACCCATTGCATTCTGGCCGCTGGGCCCTCTAATGTGGTGCGGCCTTCTGTTCTAATAATAATAATTCGTGGGTTTACGTCTTATTATTCTAACTGTCGTCTGACATGAACATCTAACCCCACTTCGAATCATTACTCATTTTAAATGGGATGGGGTGATATCTGGACAGCGAACGATTCCATATAACTGCCATCGTCACTGATGCGGCTCATTCAAGCCTCTCCCGATAGAGGTGTGGCTCAAAACGATATCTCACGTCCGCGGGAATCAACACTGATAATGTCAGTGCTAATTTGACGAGAGCGTAAGCAACAAAGCAACTGATATTTTGTTTTCGGTTTTGTTTTTATGGCCTATATTGAACACATTTTTGTTCTCTAAACTACTACAGGCTCAGAGGATAGAAATGATGGTTTGTTCTTATTTGTAGCGATCATCTATCTTTCATAATGAATGTGCTAAGTACCGAGTATAATTACTACAGTGGCCAATATCGTTGTTGGCGCCCTCGTTGGTGGCCCCTTTGATCTACATTTTCGTTAAAAAATAGAAAACGCGATTAAGAAAGTCTGTTTCCCGTGTTTGAAAGCGAAGAACCAAAACGGACACGCTGTATGTTTCACCTACCGTTTGACGCGCAGCTGAGGATGCAGTAAGGGCCACAGCAAGTGACAGTAGCAGGAATGCTGGAAAGCAAAAGAGTAGTCAAGTTTACGAACGACTCTTAATTTGGACATCTTTTGAGCAGCTTCGCATTCATTTCCTATTTCGACTTCGAAGCATGATCAAACTTGTATAACGAAATATCACTCTCAAATTTGCCTGACAAAACCAAATCTCATCTAATCTAACGAAAAAAAAAAAGCGATAAAAGTAGCATAGGGCATGTTTTGTTGAATTTTCGGAGCAGACGACCCATTGCGAGACGGAAATCGAGGAAAGAAACATAAGGGAAAAAAGAAAAAGTAGCGTAACGTGATTCAGGACGAGATCTCTTTTTCACGACCTGCTTTGTTCTCCTCTGCAGCGAAAGCAAGATGGCGGTCGCCACTTTTTCCTCCGTGGCCGAGTGTTGAGTTTGTCTCAATTTCTGAGGCGTGACCCGCGTGAGTTCAGCAATATGTTTGAAGAGAAACGTTAGCAAATCTCGTGGATGGGGAGACGGAACTCGGGTTGCACGTTCCGGATGCCCTCCCGCTGAATACGTCCTCGTGACGCACGATCCGTGCACTCAACTATGATCCTATTCTGCTTGGTGGAATCACTTGTTACCTAGAAAGCAGCAGCCGATCACACACCGTCCAATGATCTAGGGTACCGAGTTCCTCGAATAACGCTGTATCAAGTGATAAATGTAACCTCAATGCATCTATATGACTTTATTTTCATCGTATTTCTCAAATAACCAAGTAAACAGCAACACGGAAAAAATTTCAGACGGCTATTCCTTCTTATTACGAATGAAGTCAACTTTCATGTCCACCTTCTTGGCATCAACTATGGTGTCTGTCACAATCGATTATCGTCGTATTGTGCGGCATGTGCGTGGTCTTTTGGACCGTATCAGGTAACTGAGCACAAGCAGCACAGTACCTCAGGTTCCGGTAGAAAACGAAAAAAAAGCTGAGTACGTTAGAGCTTTTTTCATGATGCGCTTTAAAGCGGCGACCCCGTGTTCAATGCATTAGGCCTCAATATAGTTCGATCGTGGTTCCGTTCCAAGCACGCTGCAAACAAGCAGCAAAGCCTTATGCATTGCAAATTTGAAAAGCTACCTTCTCACGTCGTGCCTACGTCGAGAACGGAGGATACACCCTGCGTTTCATGTTGCCATTTTCAGCCGCTTGCGTGAAGCGTAGGCTGAGATGAAAAAGAATTCTAAAATGTCTTGCGTTTTAAGGCCAGTGACCTCATTTTCAGTGACAAATGGCTTCAACGGACGTGCCTCTCTGAATCGTCTCATGTCACCTACATGCGCAGAGTCAGAAGGCCACTGACTGCACTGACTTGTGATACACGAGACAAGCAAGTACAAAGGTTTACCTCTGCATCTCCGGCTTGGTTACATGGGCATACTAGAAACATTTAACGCGGCAGTCACTAACGTACAAACGACAAGTGACCTTTAAAGTAACCTTTCGTGCATTGCTGCCGCGACAGGTTCTCCGTAACTGACGGAAGTTGACAATTACTGACCCATACCTTGCGGCGGCGCTCTTTTATTGTATAAATAAGTTCCGTCAGTTCCGAAGTGTGTGCGTGTACAGTATAAGAAAAACTTGTATCTCATGTCAAAGAATACAGCAACCATTTACAACTCGTGACCAATGTCAGAATGACTTCGTCATTCCTGCATTGTTCAGTGGTTGGTAATGACTGCCGTATTATGGGAAAAGAGACATAGATATCTGGGGGAGTCTATGCATTCTTATCTTCTGTGAGCTATTTATAAGGAGAGGGAGGGTTGAAAGAGGAATGGGGAAGTGCGATATAGAAGAGGGAAGTCACGCTCTTTTACTGCAACCTCAGATGAACCAGTGCACTGAACATACTCCGTCATTCCACGCTTATTACGCGCACTGTTGTTATGTTACACTTTACACAGTATGTCAACAGCGGCGCGTACATACAAGCAAGTACGGGGTTGATATCCTTGTGACCACGCTACGTGATTAGGAACTGCGCACTTCATTACACGAGTGTTTGGCGGCCAGTTTTTCACAAACTCTTCAACCTTGAAAGAGATATAGATTCTCTCTCGTTCACGATAAAGGAATTTCCGGCTCTACCGACATTATAAAAGTCGCCGGAGAAATAAACTTGCTCACGTGATACACTTACTGACGTCTTAAACCGACGCAGCGATGTGACCCGCATTATAAACGACAGCCTGTGTACACCGCGAAAAGCAATACATAAGAAACACGTTTACGACTGCCGAATAGACGACGTCTCCACAGACGGGAGAGAAGACTATTTACTGCCGTTCACAGATCCGGGATCTGAGTATCGACGGTGCAAGATGGATCGCTACCTGTGACCGTCGGTTCCGGCAATGAACGGCCAGACGGTACGGCGCGTGATCGCACGACTTCTCGTCGTGCGAATGTCGGGATGTATACGACGCCTGTAAAGCGTACGGCGGCTTCCACGGGCGGGTGAACGTGAGGGAGGTAATTGTTGCCTCTATGCATTCTGGCCTCTCTTCACTGTCGAGCAGTACGAATGATAAGAACCAAACGAAGTTTGTGACATCGCGGTTGTGAGAGAATTCAGCAGTGTGGAAGCGGATGACTGGATCAGGTCGTTAGCTGGGTAGATTATCGGTCTTTTTTTTCGAGGAGCGTACGTTATAGGCGGGTCTGCTGGCTGTGTAAGTGATAAGAACCGTTAATAGGTGGCACGAAACCAATGTGCTAGTTTTCATACAGCAATGGCTTGTGAATATCCTCATTAAACGTCACTATTCATGTACTGACATTACAGCGCAGCACATAACATTTGTGCAGCACAAAGGCGCACTCAGCAGTATGTGATTTAGTTGCGAATGACGTGAAGTTACATCTCTAGTAAGCAGATGATGTAAAAAGGTCACTAGAAGAAGGAGAGAAGTGGAGAGATTGCTATAACCGGAGCTTCGTTAATAGAGGAACCCTCGAATCAAAGATCCCAGGACATGATGAAACTCCGAGCTTACGCAGTATAATGTGTCGAAAATGAAAACCCTACAACGAGGTCAGCGGAACCGGGAGAAAGGAGTTCGACGTAACTGAATCTCGACTGAAGTGTAAAAACTGGGTGACAGCAACTGAGGTGGGCAAATACTATAAATATCATTTCCCAAGCTTCACAGCCCGTTAAAATACCTCAGCTCAACTCAAACTTCTTTCTACAGCTTCCTCATATGTAACTTTTTTCGCGAAAATTTCCTGACTTCACCTCAAACCCTCCAAACGGGTTACTCACTGCACGAAAAACGCTCGTAAAACGGAAAAGCGGAAAAAGCATTCACCCGGTTACTTAACCTCACTCAGTAATGTTAAGGTCCAATAAAAAGGCCGTGAAACTGAAGGGAAGGAGACAGCGGGCCACAACAATGATCGTTAATTTTGTCAAAGATAGACGCACCTACTGTTTTATACAAATCAGGAGTCAGAACGACATCATTCTGAAACATGGTTGGCTCCCAACAGTTTGGACGCTCCCATACCTTAGTGCATTAGAAACGCAAGTATGCAAACACCACGAAATCTATTTGGATGGCCTTGAAACAAAGTAGTTCCTTTGCTGAGCCCTGGCTGACCATTTGTAGTCTTTTTTATTTCTGTGTTTCCTAGCATAAAGAAATATCTACGTCCATTTGAAATGACATGAAGGAGGGCAGCTAGTATCACTTTCGTACGTATATGTACTTTCAGAAAGGAAAGCTGCGATGCGTAATACAGCG
>JARGYV010091365.1:0-17383 GCA_029532675.1 Ornithodoros moubata
GGGGGGGTTAAAGAAAAATATGAGGAGGGTTCCCACTGTTCCCACTTGTTTTCAGTTTCTATCAGATGTCGCATGGCGATTTCGCGAAAGCTCGCATATTATAATGCTCTGATATAACAATTGAATTTCGCGTTCCCGTCAATATTGTTATAAACGGGCTCGACTGTACCATGCGAAAATTAATTACAACTTTTTTTGATTAGTCCAAGAGTTTTCTTTTACCGTGTTTGAAATTTTTTGTTTACAACTATGTCTCTTGACCGCAATTTTGCACATTGTGCATTCTTTAACTGGCAATAAAATCACAATTTTGTTAGAAAATGACAATGTGTAACCGGTTTATTTGCACCAGACAAAGTGTAACAAAGCACGTAGTAAATAAATAAAGGAAAGCAGGCAAACAAAACACATGGTTTTGCTAGTAGCGATCCCATAGACGCAAACAATGTGCAGGAGTGTGACTCACGTGCTTTTTTTACCATCATTGTTGAAGCGTGACTTGTAGTTCGCGAGCAGGTAGATTGGAAACATTTGGTCATAAGTGGAATCCGCGATTTTTCTCATTTTTTAAAGGTTGCACGATATTATTTTAAATGCAGCACATGCAATCTATAGTTCTGTTTGCGACATTGTTAGAATGTGTCAGTTATAAATATCGAAGTGGTACGTTATTATTTTTTAACTCGGAAACACTTTGCACTAATAGGCTTTTGCACACTAATAAGCGAATGTGATGTCAGCAAAAACCACTTGTATGACAACACTAGAAATTGCCGAGAAAATTTTAAAATGATCATACAATGGAAGGTGAAAATAAGGAGAATGGGCATTCTTCGGACAAAACAAACATCGCGAACATGTTTCTCTTGATTACGTACAAGAACTGATTCGAGAACGTCACACTGAATTAGAGTACACATCAGTGCAGCTGAGCGCAATTGGAGCGAAATAACAATTAATATCGCTTCCCGTAGCCTTTGCATCACTCTGAGCATGAGCATGTAAGCTGTGTTTTACACCAAAGAACTTCAATTTCTAGTCCTGTTGTTTGAGACTTTCTGGAAGGTGGGTCGAGTGAAGTCACCCAAAGGAATACAGCTCAAAGGAAAAAGAGAGGCCCACTCACAGACAACAGAACACTAAGGACTGTTCACAATGGTGATTATCCCTTTATGTCCTCTAGCCTCAGCTAATAGTGAGGGAAAATAGGGGAGGTTCCCCCCTCCCCCAGCCTCACAAGATAAGAAACATACAATAATAAAATACCTCACGGGAAAAAGCAGCAGTTTTCAAGGGACTGATACCAACTCAAGGTTTCAGAATATTATGATTTGAAATGAAGCAGTGCAAGTTGGAGGAAAGAAAATACAGTTGCAGAAAATAACGACTGCATGTGTTCTATTTCCATTGCCTTATGCCCGAAATCGCCGACTCGTGACTTGCAGCTTAGGGATCACAAAAAAGGTGATGGGTATCCTGTCCTCGTCACTGCACCAAGCAGTCGTGGGCATTTCAGTTGATAGCAAAAATGATAAACAGTGCGCTAACAAAAGACAGAAAACTGTCGACATTCTCCACCCTCCACTGAGCGACACGTCGCAATGAAGCTTTCTTATATCGTGTTAGTTCAGTCCAGGTCCTTCGTGTTAGTTCATTCAAGCTTTTTGCAGGCGCAAGATTTTCAACAAAACCAACCTTGTTACGATCGGCCGATTCGTTGCCAAGTGAAAGCCGAAAAATGGCGCCGTAGAAATGACATGACATGGGCAGGATTTGAACAGGATTTGTTACTGTTGTCAACACCAGTGACCTTCCTGACTCCTCTCTTCAGTATGTGTCTCTCTTGGCCTTGTGCAATATCGACAACATATTTAGGAAGAGAAAGGTCCAATGCCAAAGGACACTTGCTTGGGCTTCGGGAGGTTACACCAGACGAAATTGTGTCAGTCTCTGTCATGTTTCATTTTGACGTTCAATCATATGAAAGGTGTCTCTGAATGAACGGATTGTCTTGCGTCCCTTTTCGACTCTTGTGTTTTGGGCTTTTCCATGTCTCGTAAAGTGAACTTTCCTTTGCGGCGATCTTAGTGGTTGAATATATCACGAGGGTGAACTTCGCGTAGCGTCTGCATTCCTTTCCCATCGTCCTAATGTGAAATAGACAAGTGGACTGCAACCGGAAAGAGTGGTGGTCGCTGACTCGACCGGTACAATGAGTCGAAACAATTCAGCCGAACGTCCCCTATGTTGATGTGATATTAAAAGATGTGACACTGAGTAGCCAAATTTGATTTTTTTTCACACACACAATATATTGTGCTACTATGATTGCACAAAGTAACCACAACACATTCTAGTGCTGGAGCACGTAGGCTAGATGTTTAGAGCGAACAGAAGCTCAGGCTGGGAGAAATTCAGGGAAACATTGTGTTTTGTTGCGCACTTTCTCACATGTATGTAAAAGAAGAAATGTGTTACGATTGCCAGATGATGCATATGGATTGCTACAGGCTGGAGGCGTTTACGCTGAATTATCTGTGGCTACGTACACTTATAGGTGAATATAACGTATATCTAGCACATATTCAAAATTTTTCTCCCAGGGTATGCTTCATATTGGCGCAAGCTTTTCAACAAAACAAACCGCATTGACATCGGACGCTTTGTTGCTGAGAATAAGCGGAAAAATTGAAGTGTAAAAAATAATGGAGGCTGAGATTTCCTGTGCTCTCAAACGCATATCTAACATATATTGAAAAATTTGTTCCCAGGGTATGCTTCATATTGGCGCAAGCTTCTGAACAAAACAAACCGCATTAAAATCGGACGCGTCCTTGACGGGAAGCAGCGGCAAAATGGCGCCGTGGAAAAAGCGGAAAAATTGCTGCGTAAAAAATAATGGAGGCTGAGATTTAGAAGGCCCTCAAACGTATATCTAACATATATTCAAAACTTTTTTCCCAGGATATGCTTCATGTTGGCGTAAGCTTTTCAACAAAACAAATGGTGGCGGTGGGCGGAAGTACTGACGACGGTGGCGCCATCTGACGAACACCGCGCGAACTTGCTCCCCCTAGCAGCGGCCATTGGTACTAATAATGTGAAAATTCCTGCGCGGAAAGCGGTCACCTCAGGGACAGAAGTTCGAGCCCTCCCCGGGGGCGTGCTAAGCCAAAATATTTACTTTCGATCAGCTCCCCGCAGTACTACTACGGCTGTTTCCCATCATCAGTGCAGAAAAAAGACCGGAATGCCTGCATTATTTTGAACGTCGTTACAAAGGGGACTATAATGCTAAGTGTGAACGCGCTAGCAGCACTGGAGCTGAAAATCAATGCATTACAGTCTGTGAAAAAAGGGTGTAAGAGGGTGGTAGCTGCGTCCACTACCACCCGTATGCCGTGGGGTGTAACAGCCCTTTTTAGCACATCGACAATATACTTAGGTGGTAAAGTTACCACGCCATAAGGAGACATTCCGTATACATAGAAAACATTTCATATCTTTCAGGTGTTGCTTTTGGACTTTTTAATTGTATTTTTTATTGTACGTTTGTTGAATGTTATGGAAATTCACGTTTTTCAGTAGCTTCAGAACACGACACCTTTCCTTGCGATATAGAGGCGCTCAAATTTGGCATTCCCGGGGTCGTAAACATAAGGCATTTCCGGAACAACAAAAAATATTTTTCGTTAATTTAATTCTTGCAACCAAAAAAAAAAAAAAAGATTCCGAACCCCTCTTTCGTTCTAAATATATGATGATGGTGACAAAAAAAAACAAAAAAAAAAACAAGTTAAAGCTACATGCTTGTGCGTGGTAAGTGGTGAAGTGCTGCTTATTTTGCATGCTACTAATGATGCAGTAGCAGCTAGTGTTTTTTAAAACTTTGTTCGCTAGATTTTCAAGAGACAGCCTTGCGCACCCGTAACGTCACCTCGCTTTCCCTTTTAGACTATCTGAGGAACTCCGCACAAGAATCTTACGTCTGGAGAAGAAGAGGCCTGTTGACTGAAAGTTTGCTCCTCATCGACAAGGAAGTGAACATGCCGTCAGACAAGTCGGGCCATGTCATAGACGACAGTATCTGCTTAATGTAATCGGAGGTGTGTGTTTTAGACACGTTGTGCTCATCAACTCAAAATCTCAAGATTTACTATTAAACTGTTCTAATGTGGTGTGCCTTCAAACATATCACCCCTCAGTGATTACGGTGTTCCCAGCGGCATTTCGCAGGGAGCAATGATGTAGTTTCTTCACTTTCACGCACATTGCAAGGAGATATTTACTCCCCATTACAGTACATACATACAAACATACGTACATACATATGATACACAAATGTAATGGGATGGGAAGAAATTCAAGCCATATCATTTTTAGCCTGAAAGAGTTTTGCTATTTACGAATTTTTACTGCAGGTTCAGCATATTTCTTTGCTTGGAGAGCAAGCAATGGTGACAAGGCATACATGATTTCGTGCAAACTTTTGATGGGTGACCTGATGGGTGAATCATGTTTAGCGGATCATTATTTCTATCACATCTTGCTTGACGGTAGATAGACGGAAATAGAGACACGTGGGGAGGGTTAAATCTCGTTCATTCCTTGTCTGCACACGGTACAATGGAAAAAGAAAATATATGATCCTAAATCTGTGGCGAAATAAATGGATCAAACAAAACCAAACAGTGCGCGATTCCTCCGCTGAAAGTGATTCTCATTCTGAAAGGAACCAGCGTTCATTACACATTCGCAGCGTTCGCCTCATTTACTGACCGACGCTAATTGCCACACAAAAATAGATCTCTCTACTGAGCGCTCTTCAGGCCACGTTGCGCACTTGATCTGGTGAGGTTTCCTCTGAAGCTCCTTTACTTTGAACGCTTCCAGGGTATGACCTTCTAGTGGCAAATAATTATTCAGATAAACCATGCCTTGGTGTCACACAACAACAAAGAATACAAGAAGATACAGAATGATAATGAATGAATATGGTGGTGAGATGAGACTGTTGTTTGCAGGATGGATCACTTCCTCATTTCCACCGGAGGATTTGATGACATGGGGATGTGTATAAAGAATGGAAGCAAGAACGCATAGGGAAAACAGAAGTCAGGACGAATGAAATTGAAATTGAAATTGAGGAAGAAAAAAATGGAGACGGAAGTCCCAGAGAACTGGAACCGGCTACTCCAGAGCGCTAAAGGAAATGAAAAAAAAAATATATATAAAAAAATAACTGGGGCAAAGCACACATCACACAGCACAGGCAGGCACACAGATTCACGACGAAATTGTAATTGGTTGATTGATTGTTGCGTATAGTATAACAGGGAGAAGCTGCTGACATCAGTGCAGGAGGGCGCGATCAGTGTCTGCCAATATTCATACCTAGGTCACCTATTCATACTAAGTTTTACCTTTAGTGGCGTTGAGCAAGTGCCCACGTGAAATTGTACAACGGTATATCCAGAAAAACCATGTCCAAGAGCCCATACTGTCGAATGCGTGCTTGCCATCAAACCTGGTTTCCCCGTCGGCCGCCGTTCTTCAAACACCACTATAACAACGAACCCTGTCAGCCCCATTCGGCGACAGACATCATGTGAACCAGGGATGCGTTCTTTGCTAATGAAAACGGTACGTTTTGAGCGCGGAATTCAGATGCAGAAAATCCGCCCTGGATTCTCACATTGGTTCGTTAGAGCGGCGCCACTCTATCACAGTTGCGAAGAGTTGTCATCCACTTTTCGGGATCCATTGTATACTACAACTTCCAAGCGCGAACGCCTTTTCTTTCAAGCAATCCTGATGCTCCACGAAGTGATGTCGTTTTCATTTGTCGCCTCGCATTTTATTTATTTTTAGTGTTGAAGATGGCGGCAGCTTCAAGTCTTTTTGATTAGAGTGCTTAGTCACGCAAAGGTCTATCACGCAAAGGAAACTTATCACAACAGAGTTTCGTTTTCTTTATAGTACACAAGGAGGAAACCTCACCCCACATGTGGCGTTAACTTGTTCTTTCGTCACTTTCATCACATATTCACAGAGAAAGGAGAGCTGTAAATCTTTTTGTTTCCAAGTATTAAATGAACTCAAGATATTTTTGTTATTCCGGAATTGGCCTTCTGTTTACGACCCCGGAAAGCCAAGTTTGAGTGTTTTTTATTGTAAGTAGAGGTGAGATGTTCTTTAGCTACTGCTAAGACAGGGATTCGCATAACATTCAACAAACGTAGAATAAATACCAAGCAACACCTGAATGTTTCCTTATGACGTGGTGACTTTACCACCTATATTGTTGATGTGGTAAAAAGGGCCGTTACACCCCACGACGTAGAGGTGGTAACGAAGGCGGCTACCACCTTCTTACACCATTTCTTCTCAGAGTGTGCGCGACTAGCACGTTACCACCTCAAAGGAGTAACCCCTACAAAAAAATTTTTCTCAGAGTGTACATAACCTGATTTCAGGCAGAACTTCAACACTCATCGGGAAAGTCTGCGCCAAAGTCAAATTATTTGAATCATCAAGTCAAATGAAATCAAAAAGTAAATCCAAGAACTCCTGCGCGCGCGCATACACACCGACACATACTGGGTGTTTATTGATGCAATAACGTTGACTTGCACTGAACGAGAACTCATTCCGTGTGAAACGATGAGCGGAGCAGGCAGGAAAGTGTAATAAATTTAGCGCTGGTACTGCCAACGTCGGTTTGGTAGTACAATACGCCAGGTTCTAGACAGGTGCGCGATACTCCTTTCATCGACTGGTAGCCGTGCATCATCCAAGCCATCATTTTGTTCTCTTTCTCATGCACTTCCTACATCATGCGTAAAAATAAATTTTCAAATTATATAGCATCCGACAGTGAGATTCATCAAGGGACAGCAAACGCAAAAAATCAATAAAGGTTTTACTATAGACACAAAGTGAAAAGGCGCCCGCGCCATAAGCTTTTTTTTTTTTTGTTTTATTCTGACTATTCGCATAGTAGGGGACTGTCAAAGCATAAAAAGAAAACCTTTCAAAAGCTGCCAAAATGTTTCGAAACGTTGAGGAGACGGGAGGTCATTTGGTGACACTTATATGACTTGTCGTACGATGGCCTATGCATTTTGTATTGCTAGCCTGCTGATGCTTAGGCCATGATGTATGACATACGTTTCAACAATTGTCTTCTGAGACGGAAACGGACACGACCATGAGCTGACAGGTCTGGAGATCGAAAGTAGGAACTCCTCACGGTGACCAATTTTGTCCTCGATGCAGAGCTGTCATAGATTTGAAAAATACTCTTGCAGAGATTGACAAGCTGGACGTCAACAGTTGGAGGTTTTCGCCGTCCACATTACTGAAATGTAAGTTATTTTTTAATATATATATTGTTGTCTATGAACAGCCTAGAACGTAAGTAACGACAACATTGTTTCTTGCTTGATGTAAATAAATACGTAAATAAAACTTTGACGTTGCTGAGCTCCAGAATGAGCACGTCGGCATCGCTTTAATTTCGGGACCAAGAGCATAGTTTAATGATACCTTTAATTAACCTATTACGGCATACATACGTGGTGTTGTTTTTACTTGGAAGGAGAACCTCATTTGAAGCCCTGTTGCTCAGAGTTGACTATTTCAAGACCATAAAAAATACACACACCCACACAAGGAAGTCGACACACAAACATCTGACACAGAAAACGAACAGAAAGCGCCTTGAAAGAACGCGAACACGAAAACTCCTGTTATCGCATACATAACATTGCGCTAGTGAAGCACTCTCTCCTCGCTGTAGATATTCAGCTTCTACCGCCACTCTACCAGTCGGTACACACCACTACCAGGATAAACTAAATTCAGTTGACGCATAGCCTTCACTTGAACCAGTCTCAACTGTGGAGGTACTAACATCCCCCTTTATGTTTCAAGCCCGTAACCACTATCAAGTTCACTTCTAGGCAAGCTGTCATCCAAATGCCTTCGTTTCTTGTGCACCCGCTCATGCAGACTTAACCAACTACCTGGTTGAGAAAAGGGATACCGAAACCAAAACAACAGTTGGTAAAGCCAACCCAAAGACGGAAAGACGGAACAAGATTTGGACAGCCAGACGGCATGCTCTTGGAATCGCATGCATTTTCGATTATTAAAATATTTCTGAGTATCAATACTCTTCACCTCATTTCATCCCTAAGGACGTAGAGGTGTTGCACCGTTATCGAAAGCAGAAACGCGTAGTTTAGCCACAATGAGAGCACGCTGGTGGCCCCCTCACATAAAGTCACTTTAGGCAATCGTTCAGAGATGGCGCAACGAGTACAGCTGCCGTGACTTCGCCATCTTCGAAGTCTTCTATGAGTTTCGCTGCCTGGCGCTCCGGTCGCGCACATACGCGTGCTTGGTTTCAAGATTGTTGAGCGACAACCAGAGGGGGAGAAACCCACAGTATGTCATTATGTAGGTATCTTCAATACTTGCCAAAGGGCATATCAAGAACAACAAACTGTCTCGCATCCTCATAAAAAGCACAATAGTTAGCCCACATTCTCCGTCACATGAAACTTGCTCTTCATTATTTATTAGTAATATTATAATTGTGATTATGTTCTTGAAAACTATTCCTTCTTTGGAAGTGTCATACATTATTGTGGCAGTCTACTGTGGCAAAATGCGGAGCTGCAGGCTACTACGGATGCCCCGTATTTTTTGGTGTCGAACAAAATTAATATAGTGTTTGGAATAGTGTACGGATCTTCCAAGACTTGAGGTAGATGTTTAAAAGGAAATAACCTAACTGTCTTGCTATATTTCTTTCCCTATTTTTTTAGTTCATTCCAATTGCTACTGACGAAGAATAGAGAACTGCGTCAAAGCTTTCATCACGACAGAGACATGGCTTACAGGATCCTTAGAGTAGGTTTCAAAAAATGACAGTAAGCCACTCTCATCGATAAGTATGTGCTCCGTCGGTGGCTACAGGAACCATGTAAGCACTTTAGCCAAGAAAAACCGTCAGCTTTCCTGGCGAGGCTCTTCGCAGGAAACAAGGGAAGTGGAGAGAGAAGCTTCGCCAGCCAAATTTAAAGTGACAATCCAGAGCTGCGGACATCGATCAAGTACTAAACTCCGAGAATGTTTCGCAGCTGCACCGGTCGGGTCGTAGGTCCCGGAACGTCAAACGAAGATGATTCGCAGGTTTTGAACATATTTGAAGAAAGTGAAAAGGAAGGAAGAGCAAAACGCCATACGAGTCGCTAAAGAAAAAGCGCGGAAAATGTTCTAAGCTGATGCAACACGACAAGAAGGTCCTGTCCCCTTTTCTTGATGCTCGTGTAAAGAGAAAAATATTTTCTTGTTACGTACGCTTGCCAGGGTTGAAGTCCGCTATGTGCAGAAGTAATACATGACGCGAAGATGTCAACGTGAGAAGACGTCATTTTGAACGTACAAATGTTGGCAAAACCTTACATTCCTCGTTCAAGCGCATACAAGCACAAGGGCAATGAAAGAGCAGCCGCGCGTCCTAACAACAATAAAAAGATAAGCGATGATGATGGAATGTACCACTGAGAATCGATGATGGACACTCCAGGTCGTGATATGCTGTGAAAACTTCAGCGAGTTGATTTAAACACATTCTTGAAAAAGTAAACATTGTCAGATACGCAGCGAAACGTGCACGGTTAAACACGTAATATTTAGCCTCAAAGTAGCTGCGCACATGTGGCCCTGTTTTTAAAAAATATTTTCGGTTAAGTGGCATTACATACGAGGAAGCCGTGGGAATGTCCTTCGGGAGTACTAAAGAGGCAACAATACTTTTATCTTCGGTTAGCAGCTGAAATCACGTATCAAGTGCGGGTTAGTAGGTGTAGAGTTGCACATGGAGGCGAATGTGGGATTAAAGAAAGCATGAGGAATGTCGTAAGCTATTATGTGAGACCATGGCTCGAGAGCGAAGGGGTAAAACTAGGTGAACAATGTTTCTCTGGACAATGGCAATGTAAGGAATTTAAAGTGGTGGGGAGTATAATTAAATTCAAATTACAGGGATTAGGAAATGAAATCCGCATGTCCGATACATAAAAGTGTGGGAAGGTTCTCAACGCTTGGGATGGGTTAATGTTGACCCTTTGAAGTACGATGGGCTGTGTTACGTTTAAGTGCGACAGCAATGAGAGTAAGTTTTACAACTTTTCTCAGTTGTTGACTCGGTTGGTGAAGGTACAAAAATGGAAAACAAACAATATAATCGAGCAAACGTATAAAATTATTTAGATCAAATACAGTGGGCTAAATGTTATGGAAGGTGAGACCGCAATTGAGTGGCTCATCCAACAAGTCAACGGTGCACAAAACTAAGGCAGAGCTTTACTCTCTAGCCTCCAAGGACATAACAACAGCGAGACGTGACGAATCAATTTTGACGTTACAAAAGTAAATAGTTACGAGTACTTCACACAAAAGATATCCTAAAAGATTTTCGAGCCATATACTCACTTTACTGAGGGACAAACGCGGCAATTATTCAAACTTAGTGCACCTGTCCCATGCAGTGTCGCTGTCGGAGGTTTGAGCAGGTTTTCCGAGATGGCAGCACCAGTCCCACAAATACCGCAACATGACTATCTCTATCTCTCTCTCTCTCTCTCTCTCTCTCTCTCTCTCTCTCTGCAGTGTATGGAGTGCTCAACGAATTTTCCCTGTTAGAATCTGTGACCTGTCCGATTTTTTTTTTTTTTTCCTTTGTCACCGTAGCGAAAATATAAGCGAAAAGACTGCAAAAGACAAGAACCTCCGACAAGTTCAGGGGCCGTGCAACGATCGATGATCGAAGTCATTTTATTTATTTCCAATAACTGAGCGATATAGTACGGTAAAAGCCATTGTATTTTGCGGAAAATTTGTTTTGACAGCCATAAAATTAAGCAGAGAACACGGCTCGTTCGAACTTCGACGTTGTGCAGGTAATGAAACTTTAATGAATAATAAGAACGCGGTGAGAATTATCGAATGAGCTAATCCACGTACGAGTGTAAGCAGCTTATTAAATGTGCGTAAACATACCCTCGGATCTCTTACAGCAGAATCACGTTATCTGGAGAAGGCCAGTGCCTGTAAGAAGCCCAAGAAAAGGGACCACCGACCTATTACACAGATGCCACTTCGGGCGGTTTCCGTGTGATGGTACTAATTGGAATGTGATTTTATTGAGCTGTTGTACAAATTACATCCACAAGGCACATGTATGTCGGCGAGCACAGCGTACTTGGAACGCATCAACTGAGTTTGTATTTGATTTCTGAAACCTTTTTTCTATTTTGGTACTGCCACGTGCGGTATCAGCTGTACATTCAATGTTTGCCCACGTGATCTTTAATCCCACTGTTTCTTTGCCCGAACAGCGCCGTGTCTACTAGACACTATATACTGGCAGTGCAGAAAGTCGTAACTTATTGTTCTGTTATTTCGTACAAATGTGATGTCTTTGACCAATCTGCCCTGTTGTGGACGAATAAAAATGAACGCCCTGGGTGTGCAGCAAACAACCGAACACTGCTCGACATTTACATTGTGGCTCATACATAGACGCCTTTCATATAAACCTGTGCATAAGGATGATCCTATGTCGGATCAGGAAGGGAGGTTTTCTCCCTTTTATTCTAGAGGATTTCTTCTCTTTCTTTGACATATCGAAGCCTAGTCCCTGGGAAGCATAACAACAACAACAACTATATTATGATGATGATATGGGGAATTTTCCCACACTGTGTGTGGGATGCTACCCCATTGCGGTTGGTGTTTGGGTGAGGTATGATTGATGAATGTAATACAGGTATAGGGTACAGGGGTACAACAACATGATGAAACTCTCTCGGCATTCACTTGTATATACTTGGCAGCCAAAGCACGAAAGGGTCTTACGCAGAATGTTGATATCAAATTTGTAGTTTGAAGAGTACCATAGAAGATAATATCTCAATACTCATTCCGTTCTCTTGAAAGAAATAACTGAGACGGAAGAACAATGCCTTAACAACATGAAAAAATGAATCTGCTAAAAAACATAACAAGAAGAAGAATACACGCACATGGAACAGATAGACACAAAAACAGAAGACTTCGAAAGACACAAAAGGTATGAAAGCTATCTTAGCGTTCAGGATGACTGCGTCTCGCAACAACCACTGTCTGAAAGACAAAAGGCAGATGAACGCATCTGCGTTTCGGCTGTGCCGGAAGGCGGCAAACATAAAACGATAAAAGGTGAAAGGCATGCAGACCATGCGGGGTGCGCTCAGGCAGTGCATAATACCAGGCATATGCATTATGACGATTCAAAAGGAGACCATTCAGCGCGTTTTTGCCGACACTGGCAGTAGCTACATTTTCAAATCGCACAGGCACCAGCTTTTGCCTGAAGCTTAAGAAGATTGGTGGGTTTAGTATAGGCTTCTGGTGCAATTATGTGAGTGAAGGCCGGAGAATAAGAGCAAATCACAGAACAAGCTTCTTCCCTGTATTCATTTTCGGTCCTCCACACCCCTCCCACTTCCTCTCTTAAGAAATAGTTGAACGAAGAGAAGGATAGTTTTATTTTACATAAAAGGTGATATTGCACCCGCATAGCACGTCGCTTCTTCCGCGTAGTGCACTATATGTCTTGTTGAATCCTTAGTTGATGAAACTTTCACTAAGGTGGACGATCACGGCCAGGTATCGAATAACACATTCATCTTATCAGTCTTCATGTATGTAAGTGTCTCAACGTATTTGCTCTACTTTACAGCAATGTGTATCAGCATGTTCGTCATTGCTGCGTCATCTATGTTTCATTTTCATCGGTGATAACGCATAACTTTTGACAACAGCCGTGAAAGAAGGAGGATGGCGTGTATAAACGTGTCATTAAAACATAACGTAGTATATTAGCGCACATAGCATAACTCATATCCACAGTCTAGCAAACATTTTTCAAAGGATGGAACAATGAGAATAGTAGACCTATAGAGTACGCTGTCTGGATCCTCCTCTCCGAGGCCATTTGAAACAGGCTGATCGAATTTCTGATCTGGTTGCGACACGAGCTTTTTCTGTGTTTGGCAGGTAGTGCTGTGCCAAAATTACATCCGACGTGACGTCGTCACGGTAGGGGGAACAGAAAGACGTGATTCCAGCCATAGACAGTTGGAATGCAGGCCGAGTGTAGCAGAACGACTTGTCAGTGCTTTGCGATTCGAGTTTCTAGGATCAATTAGCGAAAGTGCGTATCTGCGTGTATGTATTATACGTACGGTGGTTCCTGTAATTTGCACTCCCGTCTTTTTGCTGAACACGATTCCGTGTGTAACTAACGTGACAGTCATTCTCGTGACCTCAACCACCAAAAAGGACTAGACAAACGAAAGTAAATAAAAAAGCTCATTCACTGGATTGATTCCGCGTCGTTCTGAAACAAAACGGGGGAATAAAAAGCAACGAAGAGCAACTCGCTGTCAGCGTACAAGTGTATGGTTGTGTTGTTCAGGAATATTTGTATAGGAGAGAGCAGAAAAGGAGAAGAGTGTGAAGGCGTCATGTAGATAAAACATTGAACCACCAGGTCGCTGCTAGGACGATGATGAGGCGAGAGAGAGAGATTTTACGCCCATAAAAAGCTGAGAACGGCAGCATGGATACCTGTGGAGCTGAGATGATGAGACAACACCTACAACATAATCTTCGCGATTAATGTCACAATTTAATAAAACAAATGGTACAAATGCCATTCCAGTATAGGACTTTACCCAATGTGGATCATTGTTATTACCATTTTTTTTTTTTTTTCAGCGACAGTGACGTTGCCCGCCCGCACCTGGCTAGTCCAGCAATGGCTAGCAGACAATGACACAACTACTACCATCACCACCGGTATAGGTTCCCCTAATTGGCACCACCAAAACACAATT
This sequence comes from Ornithodoros moubata, assembly GCA_029532675.1. NCBI lineage: Eukaryota > Metazoa > Arthropoda > Arachnida > Ixodida > Argasidae > Ornithodoros > Ornithodoros moubata. Next base: position 13,956 of record JARGYV010091365.1, read on the forward strand.
CCGCATAAGCCACCTTATACAATTAATATCTTAAGCCCTAACTAGGCCCCCACAGCTGAAGATAAGGATTGACTTGACTCCTTACTTTTAGTTTGTCATGCCTCTGACCCCACTGTCCGCGACCCGAGCGTGGGTACTGGACTTTAGCATGATCATGTTACTGTAGTCTTAGTCTCAGGAGTTCGACCAGAGTGTAGCTACCATTCCCGTTACTTCAGTCGTTCAGAAATCAGCACAGGAGGAAGGCGTCTAAGACGACGAATGTGAAATGGTTGGCGCTGGGTGCCGCCGTCGTCGACCCTCTTAGCATCCGCACAAGAAACGTTCGCTTCTGCAACTTTCGATGATATAGACCTTGGTTGCGCGGTTCCGATTCGGGGCACAAGATGAAGTATTTTTGGGGCGTCGCGCATTGAAAGGATATTTGTACTTTTGGTCTCGGGTAACATGGGTGGCTCGTTTCCTCGTCGTCGGTAGTGATGGAGATTATCTCTTCGCTGCCTTATCCCTCTGCTTGCCGGATGCGTGCTACAAGACGCTGAGGAAAGTCTCCAACTCCCAACAACTGGTTTACTTATATATCTGTATATATGTGTTTTCTTCGTTTTATTACAGTCTACTCGCAATGAAGCGCGGTCACCAGACCCCTCTCCGCCGTTGGAGCCGTTTAAACGGAGACTCCGTTCCCAAGAGTAATTATGAGAGGCCGCTTTGTGAGATTCTTACCACGTAGGTCAAGCGCGTAGCGAAAAATTTTTGAATCAACCAGAAAGCAGGCTTTCGAATCGCGGTTTTCTTCGCCGCACTATTTCACTCAGGGGAGGCGCATTTCGCACCTTTCGCACCGATTTCCGGTCTCGCAGTGGCGTTGATAAGCGCAGAGCTGAAGAGCTTGAACAATGCTGTGATGCAAAGATGGCGCCACAGCACCACGCCGTAGCCGCATGGAGAAGGTGGTGTGTACACTGAGGAGTATAGAACGTCATATATGACGTTCTCATCGGCGTGCTTGGTGAGGGGAATGTGAGAGCATGATGCCTAAACTGGCCGAAACTGGAAATAACGTTGTCCATCTCTTACACTTTGTTTCTCGAAAACTACTGGGTTGTTTGAGCTCGTATCTGGTATGGGGCTAATATGGTTCATGAGGAAAGCGCAGGACTATATTCATGCTAACCTTTCTGGACCAGCGTGTCTATTTAAAAGGACAAATCTCGGAAAACAGCTCCTGCCAGGCGCCACCAATCGTACGGCCTCTGCCCAAAGGGGCCGAATTCTTGGTCAGGCCAATTCAAGCTTGTGACAGCACCAAGACCGCCCGATTACCCACTTTCCAACTGAAGATTACTGCCAAGGTTGAAGCTGTCAGGCAGTTCACAACTTCGTGCAGCCTGTTGCCCGAGTTACACTCTTAGCACCGTACCCTCTATAGTAACCTTTACAGCTGTGGACCGCGTGAACAGACGTTACATACAAGAAAACTTACAAGTTACAAGCATGACGCTTACATTTAGAGGTTGGAACCAGTGTCCAACACGCACTACTACCGTTATCAACATGTCGTAACCCTTAAATGTACCGTTTATCATAGATCTGTAACTTATAACTGACATTGTTGGCTGTTTTCTTTTTTGTTCTTTTGATGTTATGAGCGTTAATGTTCATTGCCGCAGTTCCAGATTGATGTGCATTTGGCATTCGCACGTCCTAAAGAAGTTAAGAAAGTTGAGTAAACTATTACGAAACTGCTCCCAAACAATTAGAATTAACTGTTAAGATCTTGTCAAGGGTGCTTTGCGATCAAGGGTGCTTCGTTTTCGCTAGGCAATCTGGCGACAACGGTTGGTGGCCCACCTGATCGTTGCCTTTGTTCGTGCCTCATGGCTAGCTCGTGGTGTCTGCTCGAACTTGTCGCGTCCATCGGTGCCGAGCTGGTGCTCGTGTCACTGTGGGGCATATTCGCAAGTGTGAGAAAACTGCAGTTCATCAATAAGGACATGTAAAGGGGCCTACCTCCAGAGTAGGTAGCTCCCTTACCTGATGACAATACACACTCAATAAGGACATCTTCGGCGTAACAAGAGGGAGGTGCAATGAACGTTATGACTGCAAGGAATACATCGTGGAGGCCGATCGCTGCCCATTGCGGATTAAGCGTGAAGATTGTGTGCACTGCTCCGGCTCGCAGAATAAGTTGTCAACTGTTAGTCTAAATTCAGTTTTATTCGCATACGTATTTAATTTCGGAAGCAATATTAGTGAATATGGTACGGAGCGCACCTAGGTTAACCGATTGCGATGCCATTTTGCTTGAGTTCAGCATTAATCCGAGGCTCAGGTGCGTAGCTTATATTTCGTAACCTCCTATTTGAGATGTTTTCCGTAATTTGTTGACCGTCGTTTTGTGTATAACCGGCACAGTGGGTGGAATGGCCATTCATGCAGCTGTCTTCGTGTTCGTTTATTTGGTTTAGCCCAAGCTCAGGCTTATTTGTTCGTACGGTGGGAGTTGTTTTGTGGCGTGTCGTATATTCGGCTCATGCCCTGCGTTTCGTTGTCGAATTCCTTCGACTCACTGGGCTGCTTGACATCCTGTAGCCTCCTTGTCCCGCTCACCATCTCAATCTACCCTCCTCACCATCATCCCCTCACACTACACTCAATGGCAATGGGGGTACCACTCTACTCGCCGAGCAGGGAAATTCCCCACATCATCATCACCATTTAATTGTTGTTGTTGTTGTTCATGCCTGCATAAACATACTCTACGTCGCATGTCGTGGATGGTCAGTGTTCGCGTGGGTTTATTTCTTTCTGTTTTCTTTCGTTGTGTGTGCGTTTGTGTGATTTTGGCTGTTCATGTTAAAACTAACAGTGCATTGATGACGCTTCTGATTAAGAACTGTAATGCAAATAGTTGCAATGATTTTGCCTACTACGTCAACGTCATACAGCGTAATTGGGACTGTATTTTACTGGGTGAATGCCATTGTGTAGCCTATTTGTCGAGGATGCAGATCCGCGCCCATCTTATTGTCAAGTGCACCAACTCCTTAGTATTTCTGTGGATGGCAGTAGGGTTGGAAGTATATCTGTCTGATATCTATCATCGAAGAAGCGTATAATTTAATATAACGACGCCTTTTGCTTGAAACGCTCTTCGCTTTCATCTGTTTCCGACACTTGAGGTAAGCTCGGGCACTGCAGATGCACAGCCTCACCAGTCTAAAATACCAATACAAGTGTATCAATGCCAATTAAGTACCACTGCAGACAAGAAGTCGCCGGGAGCCTCGCCACTGACGTGCAGGCCGCACTGTAACCTTTAAACGTAATTAAAAAGGACATGGAAAATTGGCTACTTACTGAATGCTCCCGCCCTAACTTTGGGCCGGACGACTGGGAGGCCTTGAAGAAAGGGGCCACGG
>JARGYV010091369.1:0-14905 GCA_029532675.1 Ornithodoros moubata
AAGAACCCTCAGGAATTATCTGGTATTGCAGTCCTCACTCATGGTTGTAATACGTCTCCCGGTCGCCCAATGTCGCAACTTTCGGCCCCTCTCTGTTTTCAGTTATATATTTTTTATTGTTTTTATTATTATTATTATTTTTATGACAGCAAGATAGTGCATTTTTTTTCTGGGACCCTTTTTTTCACCTGTTTCCTGCGTGACCCTTTTTTTCCGGATCCCGCCGCTGGGATCTACACTTCTTTCACTTCATCCTGGTCTGCACGGCTCAGCCAGCCAGAGGACACACGTGATTTCACTATCACAGCGTGATAACCTGCAATTTCTTCTATATGGCATTCTTTCCTTCCGCATCTCAAACGCCTAAAGGCCAAAAGGCATTAGACCTACAGCCTACTCCTATGCTGGGTACCCTGCCATGTAGGGGTACCCGGTAACGAATAGGCCGATCATGCGCGATCATTCCCTGTGCAATTTCCACGGCATGGCCTAAAGGTACGCATCAAAGCTGCTATCAGCAAATGAAATTAGCAAACTGCGCATCAAACCATACGTAAACTACTTCACCCTGTATGCACAGTTGGCTGTTCGAGGTACTATCTCCTCGGCTTCAGCTAGGGCACACTTTCATCACTCGCGGGTACCTCCTTCGCAACGAAGATCCACCAGAATGGAACCACTGTGGGAACCATCTCTCAGTCATTCACATCATAACGTGTTCTGCATATCAACCTCTTCGCCGATGCCATTTTACAGTTTTAAGAATTTACTTATCCTTCTTTCAGCCCTTTTCCTGGGTAATGACAGCCTTGTGACGTTTGAAGATGTCTACAGGTTCTTTAGAGACACTATAGGCTTTTAAAATATCTATAATTTTAATCACTAACATTTCACCTTTTTCAGTTTTAGTCTTGACGATATAGATTTTACTTAGTCCTTCATAACCATTGTTTGGCGCATTACGGCCATAGTTGCTTATACGCCAAAAAACCCGAATCATGATCATCACCATTTCTCCACGGTGATATGTTGTATTATTATGTTGTGATATTCTTCCAGTCAGCATGGGTTTCGTCCGCCAGCTGGCCTGCTCCTATGCCACTTTTCGCTTATCGCATGGCACAGCCCATGACATTTCCTACATGAATTGAGAACTGTGCTGACTCCACATATGTTATCGCCCATTTTATCGCTATCGGATTACATGAATTACGACGTCACTTGGTACACAATCAGCGTCGACAAAAGTTTTCACCGTGTATGTGGTTATCATATCCACGTGGAAATGCTTGTAAACGATACAAATCAAGAAATGGCTGAGGTGCTTATCTTTAGGTGCTCTCGCGGCAGCAGAGAGATAAGACACCTGTCGACCACTCCTGACACGTGTATTTTTTGTGCTGTCTTGTCATTCGATTCTTTCTTTTGGTTGTTATCAGTGCCTGAAGCGCCATACGAATTCATCACCTTGCACAGCCAGTTCCATTTGTTGTGTGTGGTGCCGGTGAGCGCAAGGATGGATTCTCGGTAAGACACTTTGAGAACTTTCACAAAATTGTTCAACCGCAAGAAAAATCACAATGGATCACAATACACTGCATACGATGAGGTAGTCAGTGAGGTAGCACCTTCGTTCAAATGCAAATTTCCACAGGGCGGTATATTTGTACGAGAATGTGTAAAACTGGTTAATATTTTGCAACATTTGCCACATGAAGAAGCCAGCCCTGACCTATCGCTAACGCATCTGGCTTTCTTGACGTGTATTAGGTGGCTGTACTCGCGGGCAGACAACCAAGTCACGGAAATGCATTGCCCAGTTCTTAGCTGCGTAAGAATAACACCTTATACTGCTTTGAGCCTCCACAACGTCTTTGAGATAACTTTGAAAAGAATGAGAGCGATGAGATGAAGAAATTAATAACCACAATGAGCCGCACAAAAGTGGTGAAATGGGGCTTTTAGGTTCTTCGGTGGTTGATTTTTTTTTTCTTTTTTCGTTTTCTATTTCCCATTTGTAGAGGAGAAAAATCATCGGCAATAGTTTGTTAGTCCGAAGAGGCGAATACGAACGTACGGATACGTGAAGGGCACGATTAGATGCGCAGTTCTCGTTTCGCTGCGACTGGATTTAGCGACGAATTTACCTGGCACGGTAGTAGTTCAAACTGCTTGGCGTACCACCCGCGACAGAACTTGTCATTGCTGAGGGCATTGGGAATTTCTATGGGAAGCGCATATTCCACAGAATTTATAGGAAGTACTGAAAACCATGCAATTACGTTATTTTATTAATCTGTGTCGGCATATTTAGACGAACAAATTTGTGACGCATGTGTCTTGGACAAGATTGACTGGCAGGCAAGTTCTGATTTCTTTACATAAGTGGTATTAATTTAGCCGAAGAGCATACAAAGACTTTCCTTGAACGTGTAAGGAGTACTTGGATGGAAAATCAGGTCTTCATCCATAGCGACGGTTATTGAGTGACTCTGTTCAGCCCTAAAATGATATCACTTATTCAAATGGGTTGCAACTTTCGACTGCTGTAGCGGTTCTCGTATCGCCTTGTGAAAAGACCAACCGAACACTGCGCTTCAGGACGATAACGTGGCAAATAGGAACTCGAAATAAGAATATTCAGGTGATGACTCATTACCCCCACAGACAATACGTACAAGTGACTTTTCCCACTAGTAACGTGGAACATATGCACTTGATGGAAATAAAACTAGTGATAAGAAAAAGCTGGTCTCTCAGATCATCGACATTCGTATAAAATAAAATAATAATCAATTATGCACGTTTTCGTGCTCCCGGATGTCGCGCGCTCCTTTACTATTCCTTAGTTTCGTTTTTCGCTTCGCCGCGTATCGCTAACACTATACGTGCACAGAAATGATTACGTCCTCGCAATCCTTTATTAGTTGCTGTCGTCGGGATCAGTTGCATAAGCCGGTTATGGTCGTTGTCGGGCCGTTAGACCAGTTGGCATTTTATCTGTGACTTGTTAGTACGTCAGTTGGAGCTGTAGATCGTCTTTGTTGTGTGTGATACGTTGTAGTCAGGTTCGATTATTATTTGTTGTAGGGTTTCAGTTGTGTTCAAATCGGTTCTCCGGGTTTCCAAACATACATTGTAGACGTCCTGCCGAAGTGGATATCCACCGTTTACGATTTCCGAAACCGCGTATGTACACGGCGTCCTTACAATGGTGTCAGCTTGCTGCCTCTTACTGTCTCTTGTTAAATACCACTCTTGTCTCCGAAGCTATATCGCTCGATGTCGTTATCTTTAGCGTCGTTCCGCAGTTGTTACGTATTGGGTGACCCGATCATTTTGTTGGCGAGAGGACTGTCGGTTATTCTGCAAGGTGTATAGCAAAGCAGCACATTGTATTGAAAGTCGGGAGCATTAGGGGTGGACGGGTTAAGCAAAGTTGCTTTGTGCAAGATGGCACATCATAGAAGCAGCCACAAACAGACGGGAAACCTGACGGCTACCCCTATGGCACCTGACTTTCAGGACATGCTGCTTGGGCGCGTACTGTAGCTCAAAGGATGACGAGTCCAGTTCACTGTACTTATGCGAATTCACTTGGTTTGTGGTAGTCTTTTAAGTAGTCATTCCAGTGGTCGATATTCATGCTGACGTTTTTACGTATCGCAGTAAGAATTTTGATATTGGCACGCAATGCGTGTCCCTCCCAAAATGACGCCCTTCGAAGGGTCACTGGAAAAGTGTGCTAGCTTATCTTAATTGGTAGGGCCCTGGACTGGCAATCCAGAAGTGGGTTCGAGTTCTGCAGCTGGCTAGTTTTTTCAGTGACTTCCTTCTTTCAGTATTCTAATGGCAAGTGGAGGCCTTTTCCGTGCATTGGTATCTGTCCCAGCCTCAGAACACGTTGTAGAGCAAGGCGTCAGAGGAGACAGTGCTGTAGGAAGTGCAGATCTTTCAATGCCAGTTGTGGTAGTAGCAGGCCGGATGAAAGCCGCTCGACGCGCGTCTGTCAAGGGGCGACGATGACGGTGCTTCTACAGACTTGTCCCTATGCCGGTTGTTGGGAAAACTGTGTATGCAGGAAATGTGTGCGTGTATTCAGGAATCGGTCAGATATATATATATATATATATATATATATTGCGTGGTTAAGTGCGTGGTAGCCCCTTCAAGTGCGTCAATCGTTCTGTCCTTTTTTTAACACAGACGCCCATGAGCTGGACTGTGGCCGTATTGGTCATTTGAAGCATGCGATCAGACTCTTGTCGACTGGTACGCAACTGTACTGATGCCAGCTGCCGAGATCTGCAGTATACTGTTGGACGCCTAGCCTGGGTATGGTGAGTTACGTGCTTACGTTACATCGTGGTTTACGGGCGTGCTGCTGTTGGCGGGACGTGTTATGTACGAAAACTTGCTTTGGAATGACCTTTTGGTTGGTGGACACTGGTGGAGACTCCTTGGGCTGATGGAACGTCAGTTACATCGCGGAACGTTCATGGCTAAGTTATAGTGGCTGAAAAAGTCAGCACCAATAACAGCGCGCCTCGCGGTTGCAATAAGAGAGACTGAAGACGAGGCGAAGGTCCGAGATTGATGGTGAACCAGCGTTGGTCATACGGCCATAACCTCAGTAATTATTCGGACGCTCAGTCGTAATCCTTTCGAACAATCTGGACGAACTGAGGTAGAGCTGAACGAGACTGAGGTTTTCGAACTGAGGTAGAGTACGGCATCAGATGCGGTGAAACTCACCACGCCATCATCATCGTGTATTTGAACTGTTGTTGTTGATGATGCGTACGTTGACAGCAAGAGTCGCAGGAAGAGCTCAAAAGTTTCTGCATTTGGCGCAGAAGCTGATGGCTTGCGATCGCTTAGCTATTCCGGTGCCAAGAACTCTGGAGGCATCGCTGGATTATGCACGGTGCTGCTTGGCTTTTTGATGAAACTGTCGTCAGTACCAGTGATAGGTGGGATCATGATGAATGGCGGTAGCGTTACTGAGAACGTACCATGGACATGTTTCCACCATTAAGTGTTCATGATGAAGTAATATTGACGTGAGTGGGGAGTCCTTAGATTCGAAAAGGAAAGCGAGAGCATGTACATGTTCCTTAAGACAGTAAAGACAGGAGCGCAAGCGAGCTGGTACGTGATGGTCACGAATGAACCCGAGACAGGAAATTGCAATTGTTGCCGTTTCCCGGTCTCTGATTTATTCGTTCCCACGTGTTTCTTACTGCTCAGTAGCTGTTGTCTCATAGACGGTGGAAGAAGACATAATATAAGCAACGCCACCTTTGCGCATACAGCGAAAATTGGTTACAAGGAGCGGGCAACGGGAGAGCGCGTTGCCTCGTATTCGTGTAGCACGGTCGTAGTCCATGAACCGTACTGCATGACCCGAACAACACGATGTACTGAAAATCAGGTGTGTTAAGGTCACCCCTTATCTCTTTGCCGATGCTAAACTGACAAACTGCAAGAACAACCTTGACCGATTCACCCACTCTATGCACACCAGTACATTGTGCCACTCAGGGCGACAAAATCAGTATACATTGCTCTCATTTCCCGTGCACAGAAACACTAGCAGCATTCCAGTGCAACTAAAAATCAGGACTTCTGAGGTACAGGAGCGGCGTTTTTGAGTCTTGTCTGTCGCCTGCCGGCACACGGCTCGAGGAGGCATAAATAGCATAAACAGGGTCGACAGTGATTGGTTTCGGGAACCCACTCGCTGTTCCCGCATGGTAGGTTATTGCTTTGTGACCTGTCTCCAGGGCGTTGGTATTGACTTTGATGAGTGGTGCCACTCAACTCATAGCAGACAAGCAGGTTCATGTGGCCTAGCAAAAAGGTTGCTGCGTGACGACGTACGTAACTTTATATAACGCCATGGGACCATACTCAAGTCTTTTGTGGTGTGTTAGAAAGATATCCTCTAAATAAGAGTTTGATATGTTTTGACGGTGCACAGTGACCCTGGCAATCTGGGCTTACCTTCGATTTTTTTTTTTTGTATATGTGTCTGCAGTGATACGCAGAGATAAAGAAGTTATATCTTTGGTAGAGGGGTGGCGTTTTGTCGAATGTCATCGCAACAGTGGTCACAGTATTTACTTCAATTGAAGAGAATGCCCAATATATCTTAGCCTTAAAACATAACTTCCAAGCTAAGCATTGCAACACAGCATCCAACACACACATTTTATTCATGCATATAGCTGCATATATTTTTTTCTCCTTGTAAATATGCTTCGGGTGATGCCCCCCTTAAAAAAGAAAAAAAAGAAGAAACCGTCACACAAGAATAGATTTAAAAGAGTGTTTCATGAAGAAAATCTATTTACTATGGAGCATTGTGCGCAGGCATAGTTGGCGCAACTTTCTTCTTCTTCATTTTCTTCCAGTACCGCTCTGTCACTATATAGTCTGTAGGAATGACGAAAACATGTTTTGCTCTTGATTGTTATGCAAGGAACAATCATTTGTGCACAATGTCTGAACAGCAGCCGGGGCCATCTTCAGGCCACGTTTATTTCCATGTTCTCGATTCGGTCTCGCTGACCAGGGCAACATTTGCATCTCAGACTGCGACCTTCAAAAATACGGATGTCTTTCCGCTTGCAATAAATGAGGGCTGCGAGGATCACGAGGAACCCGAGGAGACCACCCCAGAGCAGCAGCTGCTCCTGTCTGCGAAGATGCGTTCACAAACATATTTGAAATACATGACTACCTAATATATTTCCTGAATACATACACTGCAATTATTTTTCTGTTCAGCGTTATTTCATGTGAATTGCGAGGAAATCGCGAATGCGTTGAGTCACAAATATTTCGGATGTCTCTAGACGGACAAGTGGCTGAAGGTTCTCAGACCCCCTTCTCCTCCGCCTCACACTTGCTTTCAGATTTCACAAAGTTGTTTCCGTCACCTTTCATTTGCCTCGTATTACTTATCACGATATATGGACTGCGTTAGAATTATAGTTGCCAAAAAGCTACGACGTCCCACATTTCATTCAAGGCTCTCTGTGAAGGTTTGGCTAGCGACCAAGCATTCATAGAAAACCATTGTATATATAGGTACGTGCGAACCATGTATTATAATACAAATAACTATACATTCCCCTTCCCCTATGAACGCATTCGTAGGGATTTTCGAGTGATTAAGCGCGAAAAACTGTCTTTACGGAGGGCTCATAGATGTATGTTGCGTGCTCACTGCGCCTTCAGGCAAGTAAAAATGTAGTGTGGCAGCAAGTTGTTGCACCTATCAATGAATTAACAAAATGCCTAATTGAAAGCAGATGCCTGTGTTCGGGGGTAGTGCCACTAAATGAGCTAGTGGCTCTAGCCGGGGGCACAGTGACAACAGTCGCTTAACTAGATAAGCTCACCTTAGTGCTTTGGCTGTACTGTGTGAAGTGGGGGAAATGCGACGCGAAATCAGTATTCTCTTCAGTCTTGCATTGAAATTACAGGATTCTGAATCGCGGCGTGAGGAGTCACGCGTCTCCTCTCTTTTTACCAAGAAAAACCAACAGCAATATATGTTAGTTAACTGAATTTTCCTCCCTCATTTTGCCCTTCTTTAGACTTGTGTAAAACAGACTTGTGTAAAGCGAATACCTAGGTATGGACTTACACGATATCCGATGTCTTCTTTTTTGCGCAGCAGGAGTGCTTGCCGTATTCCTTACAGCAATCCGAGTTATCGCACTGGTATACATTGCTCGGGACATGCCAACCCTTTTCCTGATCAATTAAACAATCCTTTTTAACTGCAAATAAAGACAGGTTTCATGACTTTTCACTGCAGGTGGCTCAAGGTTGTTGACATCACGCGTATAACGTAAGCTTTCTACTGTCAGCGCTGCTATCAGCCAAGAAGGCTTATCGTCCAGAGATCCAGGTTGCTAAGAAAGAGGCTACACTCTAAAAACGGAACTATAACGTTCATAACGCGGCGTAAACCAATTCCCAGTCAGAATGATATCGTTCGCACGGGAAATTCGTCAAAAACTGTGGGCATACGCCTTTTTGTGTCACTTATGCGCTATTCTCGAGCACGCTGGGTTGCAGGATGTGGAGCCGACGTTTATTGCGGCAACAAAACTGAAATTGATGACCTGCGGCTTTGATCGGTTCGCTGATGTAGAAAATTACGTCTACAACCACGCAGAAGCGTTTTTCTGGCTTTTCAGCGCTTTATGTGCTTGAGAATAGTGGTTTCAACAGGAGGCTGCAACGGAGCTCCGTTGCAGGCTTCGATGAATCCCCCGCGCGAACGATATTCTGACTGGGGATTAGTTTCGATTGAAGTTCCGTTTATAGAGTGTAAGAAAACGTCACGAGGATCCTTCTTCTTCTTCTCCTGCCTTGAACAGTGACACTTGAACTGTGGCACAAATCCCTTGTTTTTTACCTGTGCCCCAGATTTACAGGTGTACCCCTTCTTGGGTAAAATTATGTCGTCCAAGAAAAGCGGTTTTAAAGTAACTCATGGCCAGAACGTTATAATTTCAGCGTGTCTTGCTGTGAAGCTCTGTTTTACCAGCCTTTCTACCAGTAAGTTCATCAAATATTACGTGAAGTGTTTCTGACGTCATTGGTTAGGGGCAATCCGCGTCATCGGTAGCTGAAACCAGTATAGCGTACGGGATTTATACATCCCAAGCGTTGTTTAAAGTCCCGCGGCCTTAGACGCATATACAGAAAGGTAATTTTCTTGTATGACTCCGTGCCTAGTCGCTTACCATCAGTATGGGATGCGTAAGGTCACAATACTAGCTCATCTAATGATGAAGCTGTACTCTGTCACAGTAAGCATGATTAGCTCGTGGGCGGTAGTGCGGGCACTTTTCTTCAGTCTCAGTTTTGTTTTCATTGAAAGCTTCAGAAGTAATGTGGTAGCTATGCAAAGAAGGCAAGACTACGTGGCACCACATTGTCGCAGTAGTCTGTCCTCGTTGAACAAATCGAAGTCAAACAAAACAAGCACATCCGCCATCGTGCCATCCGCATGACTTAAGGCATTCCGATAGGCAAAACTCACCTGCATCCACAGTGTAGAACCAAGAAACCAATGCCAGGAGGACAGCCAACAGTGACAAGTCACTGCTTGAGCGTACCTCCATAGCTCTGTGAGGAGTTTTCGATTAGACCACTTGTACCCCTCCACCTGTACGCCAAGTTTCGGTCTAACCATAGGTCTGTGAGCGGTGGGCCGTCGAGGTGGTCATGGTTCGCAAAACAGCACTGTTTAGATGTTCGTCACCATAGTTACGGAAAGCTGACTGTCTCTGGCCAGGAGAACCAAACAAAAAGTTCAGAAAGGTACAATCTACTTATGATTCTCACCTAGTGCTTCCGGAAGCTTCCATGCGTGCAAATAAAGTCAGTGACCAAGCAACAAGCTGGAAGCAAGTTTATCTGATTTCCATGTATAGCACTGGGGTCGCTGTGACAGTCCAAGTTAACTAGAACAACCGCCTGTACCGTTTTGTGCTTAGCGTTACACAGCGTTAGTTGCCGAATTTTGACCGTAGTGCCAGCCAGACTGGAGGCTGCCATTTATTGGCTGATACCAATTATTAATCAAGCCACGAATGATGTAACTTATTGACTACAAGGGCAGTAGTTTCAACTCAGGTCTAAAAAGTCGTGAGGCTAGTAGTTTCAGGTTCATCGCGTCATGCTGCTCATTTGATAAGCCCCATTCTAAATACAGGACTTCAACCCATGCCTTCATCGTTTCCTTCTTCAAAAGTTTTTTCCCTCTCTCTTCTCCTCCTTGGTTAAGTATTTTCTCTTCTTTTTTTTCACCTCCATTCAATTCAGATCGATTTATAAAAATATTGCCCACTTCACCTGAAAATCTTTTTCCAAGACTTTCTCAACGACACCTCGTCACAGAACTTTCCTCTGCTGAGTTTGCTTGCCTCACCTCCAACCATTTTTCTCAGGATTTTTCATCACCTCACGTAACGTTATATTTACGCTTCAAAGTTCCCTCTAGCATTTGAGATGCTGTTCAGTCAGCCCCTTGGCATACTTCTTCGGAATCCACTTCCGGTGCTCAGGCTTGCTATCTTTTTTTCTTTCCTTCCTTTTCCCTTCTCTCACAAAAAGGAATGTTCACGTCCACGCTAAGTGACATCAAGGCACGAACTGCTCCATATTTTGAGGTCCTGTATTTCCGGAAGAAAAAGTTCTAATGTGACACGATGGGTCCTACACTCTAAAAACACAACTGTGATGAGTGCGAATCATTTCAAGATGATGTCGTCCGCTCATCGCAATGGGGAAAAAATGGTCTTTTCTCTCTCTGTGTCAAGAATGTAGCCATGCCGTTCATGTAACCAGCTATGGCCTCGGATTAGGAGATTTCTGTTGAAGAACTATGATAGATAGCGGTGTCAAAATGGGACTGTTAGGGTAATCTCTGTGATCTTGATGACAACTTGAAATGTGGTCATAAAAAAAAAAAAGCTGGGCACATATGTCATTCGGTACTTCAACTTGCAATGTAGTTGAGGTCCTAGGGAAGCAAAAAACGTGTAGGCCTTTAGGTACTTTTGAGACTTTAGTACTTGTCTTTTTGGTTTTGAGAATTTTCCTCCAACCTCACGCCGCTTCTTTTCTTCCTTACTATTTTTCTTTCTTTTCTGTTGATTATTCTACCCTACCTTCTTCCTCAAGGGGAGGTTAACCTATAGGAGGTTTAACGCTAGGTGTTTGAGGGTTAATCTATAATTTTCGGGAAATATCAGCACTTCACCCCAAATTTCTTTGCGCCCACTCCAGCATGTCCCTGGAAGATTTCTCTCGCCTCATCTTATTTCAGTATCTGCGAGGTGAGGACGCCCATCTCTGAACTCTCACGCAGACCTTTCGACCGTGTAACTCAGGCTGCAGCTGCAGGTAACAATGAGCTTCACTATAACTAATACAATAAATTGAAAAGAAGTCAGAACAGCAAGTTCGGACCAATGAAGCATAAATGTGTACTTTCGGTCTCATTGTAATAAGCGCCTGGTGGCTTTATGAAAGAGGCGCCGCGGTTTTTGTTGGGAACCGTCACGTCGGGGTCCTGTATGAACGCCGAGGACATACCGCGCATGACACACTTGTGCACTACGGCTCCTACAAAGCTACCAGCATGTAGTTACAATCCCATCGTACTGTATATGTGAGCATCATCACCATTTATAGAGCTTTATTTTGTTTTATTTTGTTTGTCGTTCTGCGCTCCTGTCTCACTCAGCTCGTTTTATTGAATGCTGCAGTCAAAACATGACTGCGTGATAAGTTCCGGTACCATAATCGTATGCCGGTAGTTATGTGCTTTGCCATTATTACTTGCAATTTTAAACAAGACTCCCAGAATTCCTACTTATACAGATGCAACACAAGCTTGGAACTTTTTGGCCTTTATATTTGGTTTTATTTACAACAAAGATCGTGGCAGAAAGGTGGTAAAGACAGAGGTAAACACACTATGGCACGCAAGCTGCGGTGTGGAGCCTTTTGAGCCTTTGATGTGTGCATGATCAGATGCAAGGACTCACAAGAGGCGAGTCAATCATATCTGGGTTTCACATAGTTTTTAGAAGTGCTTTCCTCCCATTCTCTCGTCCGCTGACGACGAAGTCACCAGCGTCCCTCCGGGGAGCAAGCTCGAAGGTGACGTGTGTGGGATGAATGATAATACATAGGCAAAGATGATGGTAACAGAAATCATCGCACAAAAATCAGAACAACCAATCACGATTCCAGTGGTATGATTCGTTGACCTCATTGATAAAAAAGTGTTAGAGGGAAGCATACGCCCCACCTTTTTGGATGTGCCCGCTGCGTGAACGAGATCGTCTTGAATTGATTGGTTTTCACCGTTTTATGTGGTGAAGTTCTATGGTCAGAGTGTGTAACCGCTTCATTCTGAGCAGCTTCCTACAGGATAGTAAACAATGTCTACGCATGATGGTTTTGACAGCCGCATACAGCATTATATAATGTGTGTAAAAATGTAGTCACAGCCACGACGAACTCTGGGACAGCGCTCCCTTCACTAAGGGCCAACACGACAGTTCCGCTTGTATAAGAAGACGGATATGAAATTACGGAGATGGGTCACATTGCAGGTTCCAATGCATTGGTAATGTACAGTATCACAAACATCATGGCGTTCAACAAGGCACATATCTTCCGTCTCTGTGCGATGATTCACATGGTGGAGTGCTGATGTCGCATGGCGGGTTGCTGTGGCACAGTAAAAGCAGACGTGCACGGAGCAGAGTGCATAAGCCTCGGACAGCTTCGTATTGTCCCGACCATGGAAGGGATTACGGGTGCCACAAAGGAACTGGATAGGCTCATGGCTCCTGGAATCAGTGGCCTTACTGCCATTCGCAACTTCTCTAATTCAGCTTCCTTGAGCCGCTTCTCTTTCGCTCGCCTGTTCTGGAACCATATCTTCACCTGCACAGCATTGCATACCAGTGAGTGAGGGTACACTCCTTGGCAAATTCAAACCAGTAATGTGATCCGAAGACGCCCACCAGAGATGAAAACAAAAGAAAACAAACATAATTTAAAAAGAAAAGTTAAAACCCGAACCGCACCACTATTTTGTCTCGGTGCGGCACCCTCGACGCTCAAGACACATTACAAGCATTGTGTGGAACGACCAAAATGGAAGGGTGACATACTTGCGTTTCTGTGAGATTTAGTGAGCTCGAGAACTCTGCTCTTTCGGCGATGGATAGATATTGCTTGCAGCGGAATTTGCGCTCCAAAGCAAGAAGTTGCTGCGTTGTGAATGGTGTTCGAGGCTTCCTGTTACTTTTGTGTCTTCTTAATTGGCACTTGACAGGAGGAATCATGGACATTTCACCGGGCCCTGAAATACAACGCCAACATTAATATGACAGGTGGCATATTTCATTATCTCTTGCTGTCGGATCAAATTGTCACGTCAAATATCTCCGTCAAATTAATAAGCGTTGCCTTTATAACGCTGACAACACTTTATCTATAGCACGAGATCTTATCACAATGTACTTTACTTTTTTTAATTCTAACAATCCTACCGGTAGCTGGGCGCTAATTTAAAAATAATAGCTCGCCTGGAGGGCGCGATGATTTGTGGGAGACGGTTCGTCCAAGGTAACGCGCAAACGGAGAATCTAATTACTTCTTGTCATCGAGAGAGCTGAGGAAGCATTAATATTTGGCCTGGTGGCATGTCTCGGAGAAACCTAATAGCCAAGAAAACCAGTATATCATAAAATTATTGTATAATTGCGGTATTATCTAATCAATGAGAAATACATGTGCCACAAGCCGTTTGTCAATTTTGGCTATACTGTACCCATTTCCTATTAATCCATCAGCTACACTCGAAAAACCGAATACATTTTTTTCAGTCACCATCCAGAAAGGTATCGTTCACCGATAGGAACCGCAGATCGTTAGATTTATAGGCACCTCAGTTTTCAACATATCGTCAGTCATCGTCAGAATGATATCATTTTGAATTATGGCTGCTTCTAAGCCTGTCTCGCGGTTATCTGTTCTAAGCAAGCAAGTGAGTGAGTTCAGTGAGTGGGAAGAAAAACTTTCTCTCTCTACACGCATATGATATTGCCGTGCGGGACTGCTCCCAATTGGTATATATTGAAACTAGCTTGTTTGGAAAGGTCAAAAGGCGACTATACGAGCGAACAGCTTCACGACACGGCACTCCAAGTTCTTTTGCGTTGCTTTTTTTCCTTGTTACTCGATGAACCATGCACCAACAAGCCTTTTGACCATTTTTGACTTGGGGGATATGGGCTCAAATAAAGGAACAAGCGAAGTACAGTATATAGAACTAGAGTGAAGATTCTCCAGAAAGTCGCGCTTAACTAGTCGTTATGATACTCGTGTCACTGCGTATATGCGCATGGGAGCGAAGTTGTACGATCGCGTTAGAAACAGAGAATAGTGAAACCATCTTGACCGGCCCCAAGTTAACTTCCAGCACGAGGCTGCAGTCGGTCTCCTTGATCGGATCCCCTTTCGGCGGGTTAAATGTGCGTGAACCTGACCTGACCGGACCTCCTCCGGCACAGAGGCTTTAGTGTCCATGGGGTCATTCCTCGGCAGATTGAACAAGCATGAGCCTATTCTAACCGCACACGAACCAGACAGCTCAGATATTATAGTAGGGTTCCGCGTCTTCGGCATTTATGCTTGGCTAGATTCGGCGGAGTTTTTGGTCTTTTTCTTCATTTCTTTTCTTTTTTCTTTTTCTTTTATTTTTTTTTTGTGTGTGTGTGTGAAATTCTTGCTTTCGGCCGTTTATAACGCTTGCACCAAAAACAGATGCCGAAAAATTGGCACTAGGGGTGGCATACATGGAGCCCCTATCGCCATAAGAACAACATAAAATAACTTCCCAATGATAAGAGAAAATATTCTTTCTTATATCTTCTTCTGCCTCCACCTGACTGGCCACTAGCCACGGCGGCGTTTGGCCACGGATTAGCGTGGGTATTGGTAAATTAGAACCGGGCTGTGGCCATTAGGAAGTGGTATAGAGCGCTTTCGATATCTTTCAGAATTGTTGCGAGGGTGAAGGGGATACCGTGCCGGCGGCACGAGGCATGTAGTACATTCAGAGTGCAAATTTCCTTTCTCCTTCTTCTTCTGTTTTAAAATGGAGCTGGTGCTCCCCACTAGGGGATCTGCTGCTCCAGGACATTGGAGTATGCCCGTAGGCTTCTTTCTTGAGGTGAGAGCAGAGAGAAGGCTAGGAGTTCAAGTTGAGATGGTTCGTGAGACGGTCATTCAATAAGTCGGGGTGGTTGAAAGTCAGGATAGCACGGCTTCCTTATGGCACTGCACCTTT
>JARGYV010091392.1:0-26905 GCA_029532675.1 Ornithodoros moubata
ACCGTTTCCGGCAAATAGGGTCAGGAAAAGATATCATTCGAAACGGCGATTGGTCATCGCCGTGTTATGCGGTGAAGTTCTGTTTTTAGAGTGTACTAGCTAAATGCAAGTATGTACCAATTGTTATCTCCTTCCACAGCCCATCCCGACGCGTGCGCTGTAGAGTGAATATGACGGCGTAGTTGAACGGTAGAATGCTACGACAGCGGTGCTATGGAAAGTCGACGCTTCTCTTTCCTCCTCGTCCATCCAAAGCCCGTCAACGGAAGGTCCTCATCGATCGCTCAACGATGAAAAGAAGTGCTCGTTATTTGCAGGTGTAGATGACAAGTCTGTCGGCGGGTACCTCTCTAATTTGACGAGCAGCAGCAGCCACTTAACCCGTCTAACGTCAAACGCAGTCTCTCTCCAACATTTCCTTTCCTTTTGTCCACGCTCGGTTTCATTCTTTCGACAACGTTGCACCATCTAAATGACCTTATTGCGGTTCAGGCAACGATCACAGTCACCGCTGCTGGGAAAAGAAGGTGGGCGCCTAACTTTTTACTCATTATGTTTTCTTCGGACAGTATTCCCACGTTCTCCGTACTCGTGTGCCACGCAAACAACTGGTGGTTCTTTCTCCTGGTGCTCCTCTCGTCACACATTAGTGGCTTCGGCTTTTTACGGTGGCCTCTTCTATAAGCACGGCACATCACGCGCATTGATCCAGGTTTTTCTGAAGGTACCTGATGGTGACAAATGGCGTAGCAGAGCTCCCACAAAAAATATTCCCTCTAAGACGCTCAGATAAAAACAACACCTGCTCCATCTTTACTTTATTACTATTTTTTCTTTATGTCATTCCCTTCTATCTTTATTTTCTTTTTTTACGACCACAAGTTGTACGTCACATAAGTATCTAATCCATTGCAACATCATCTGCAACCTGGAGACCACAGTACACCAGGGCAGAAAAAGGAGGTTTGTGTGAGGCGGCGGCGGCATCTGCGGTGGCGGCGAAAAACCATTACCCAGGGTCGCAGACTCAATGCACACTTATCTCCGCAGATATATGTACATAATATCGACAGAGAAAAAGAAAAGGGCCCATTTCGAAAGCGCCATTTAAAAGTCCGATTTGCTCTCACCATCTGGCGTCGAGAATTTAGTCGTTTCGTCCCCGAATTTTAAGCGTGGCTTCCTCGAGTGCTTCTTCAATTATTAGCCTCCGACGACGACCAAACCGCGCTAGTCAACTCCACTGTCGCATTCATCAACTTACTCGCAGTACAGCTGTCGCGTTGAAAGAAGCGCGTTTTTTTTTTTTTTTTTNNNNGAGCTCGACGTGTACATGACTCTGGCTTGACAGCTAGGTTTCAGACATTGTCGTTGTTTACGACCGCGTTGTGGCATCGCAGTTTTTGGAAGTGCCCGTCAAACTTGACACACGGGGCAAATTGCTGGCCAACACCCAGTGGCGTCGTTCCGCTGCTAAGACCATACCAATGAGGCGGGACGCAGCTCAGTAAAGCGCGACAATGATTTACTGAGCTGCAGTTATTCTTAGCTCACAGCCCTCAGTTCGATTATGATTAATATAACGATCACCTGACTGAACGTCGTTTCGCGTCTCAGGTTAAGTAAAGTCCAATAAAGGTTTCTACTGGCTCGTAGTGGTGTATCCGGTCACTGGAACCGCATTTGAGAATCAACTACATTTAATCCTCGACGCATTTTTCATCGAACGCTCACGAAGCATCGAGATCAGCAACATATTCGAACCTGCATTTGCACCACGGCTAACACACCGAAACAAGCGCTATGGGACGGTTTCACGCGAAGCAAACAGGTAGGTCTACTAAATGGTGAACTGCGGTACATTTCGATTGCTCCCTTATTACAGCTGCCCCGTCATGAATCGTTGTGCATAAGCAAAACTGTGGGTGAACTTTCTCTACATAAGCATATGGCGCGAGTAGAACAAGTCGGGTAGAAGGAACCACATTTGATAGGGTTAGGATCTGGTTAGGACACGTTCTTTCGAAAGAACGTGTCCTAACTCTAGTTCTGATCCCTGCTGTGTGGTCCATTCTTTCTGCTCAAGTTCACTCAAAATTTTTTCTACTGCTTATATATACTGTGCTGAATTTCTCGAGTGACCTCCCGGGACCTGACACACATACCGTAAGCAGAAAAAGACGACTCAGGGAGCAGGTATTCTAAGCTTGTGTGATGTACGTAGAACAGACAGCTATTCCATCCAGTATAAGCCGGACCCATTACAATAAAACGGAGACAAATTCCCCTGGCAAGGTTGTAAAACCCGTCTTTGATATACAACGCCCTTAAACACGAGCCACCGGCGGCGGTCGCAAATTTTACTGCCAACAACATTCCAGCAGCAGGCGTCGAGGATGTCGTCTTCACTTCTGTCAAGCTCGATGTCTGCGAGGGAAAGGTGTCGTGCCCCGGGGCCAAAAAGATGTCAACCGTGCCTGTCGACGGCGCACTTACTTTGCAAATTCGTCGGCGAACAAGAAAGCTGTCAGGGAATCCGTGCCTCCCAAATCGAGTTTGCCGCAGCTCCGAACACATTTTCGGACGCAGCTCATTTGTCAGTCAAAACAGGAATCATACTTTTAGAGGGAACGCACCTTACACTGGCCCAGCGAGACGCACCAACAGGCGGTTGCGAAAGTAGAAGGAAATGGGGAAGACATCGGGTTGGGAGGATCGTGCGCGCCTCTAGGTCGTCGATAAAAGCTGAAACGGTACAAATGAGAACATCAGGCCAATACAAATATATCTACAAATATTGTAATGGCGCAGTCGCAAAAGACGGTACGATTAAGCATCTCGTATTATACTACAGCGCCGTGGATCGTCCGACTAGACCCCGCTATGTGGGAGGCAGCTGGAGGCTCTTCAACTGGCTCATGGAGTGAGCATTGCGAACGATAGAAACGGGCATACACACTGAGTAATGGGACTTTGATGAAATATCTGCGTAAGAGATATCTACTTGTTCAGCTGCAGAGGTTGGGCGGAGTGATGCTCCGAAGCAAAGCCACTTGAGACCCCGAGTGGGAACTGCACCACTAATGGAACACTCTCTGGGCTGGTTCAACTGAAATTCGCCGGCGCGGCTCACTAGTTTATTGGATCGTTTCAAACCATAACAGAAAGCACGGAGACGCAATGCCCACTCATATTAGCTTCTTTGCACGCGTTGATTTCAGTTATTCGACCTTGTCCTGCACTTTTTCGCCTTCATTTCATACGTACATTCGGTACCAAAAGCACGAGACACGGCGAGAACCAGAGGACACTATATTCAGCGCATGGATCAAACTGGGGCTACGTAGTCGTGCTGTACAATTGGTGTCCAGCTGAAAGCATGACAAACAAATTAGGAATGGATAGGGGTGAAAAGGTGGCAAGAGCACATCATTCCTCCCTCCTTCAAGCTAGATCAGTTCACAATCCCAGTTTAGATTTCAAGCCATGCGAATCAAAAAATACACGCGTCCAGTTTCTTTGGACGTCAGTCTGCCGCGCTTCGGATATGGCGGCTCCACGAACTTCCCCCGGACTACACGGCGAAGCAATCCTCCTGACACTGGTTCGTCACGCGACGTCGACGCACGCTTCACGACTGTGGTCATGGGGGCTGTGAAGAGGCGGTGCCTCGGTATGTCAATGTAAAGCCGGTCGAGAGCAAGGTCGCTCCCAGTGACGGGCATCTTTACTGACATTCGCTACTTTGACGTATCTATCCATTGTGTCCTGGCTTCGAGCAGAAGAAAAGCTGTCAGCTGAATTTGGGCGCGGCAAATTGGCACATACGCTGCTGAACGACTTGTCGGCAAAAATGACTTTATGTCGAAGCAATGCTCCATGTTTGGAATTCGTGATGATGAAATTCGTGTTGAATGAACACAAAGTGTGGAGCTAAATGTCAAATGGCCGACACTAGCAGCAGTGTCTTCGCTTCTTCTTCTTTGATGGTGGGCACTTCCACATCTCCACAAGGATCTCGCGCAAATTTCATCCTACAAAAGGAATTAAGCGCAGGTTGGCCTCAGCGGTTTTGAGCCACCTTCAGTATTTCCTTGGGGCACACGCGCTGACCTCTAGCGAGGTGAGCAGCGCTTGACATTTACCAGTCATGCCCACCACACGTGTCATTGTTATAGTAGGCACGGCCAATATACACTGACAGTACAAACCTATTACCTCTCGCAACACGTGCAATCGATGCATGTCCCATCAGACAGGCCAGAGGCCAGAACAGCACACAAACGATTCTCCACCTCCACGAAATGCCTATCTTTCGGCAAGGGTGTGTGAGAAAGAAAGGCTAGAAAAAAGAAAGAGGAAAGTGCGTACTGGACAGAGGTGCAATAGGGTTGCCTTCCCAAAAGTTGACGTCTTGTGACTTTAATAGTGATAAACCCTCCCAAATGTGAACTTTTATGGCCAGTAATTGGACACTGTTCCCCAAGAACTTTGTCTCTGTCAAAGGACAAGCCTCCTGTTCTCTGTCCCGCTGTGTAAAGGTGATGTCACCACACCACAGAAACTTACATTCATGGGACCACACGACCACATAGAGCTCCACCAGGTCTTTTTGTCAAAATGGAACGTGCAGTGGCTTATCCACAGCAAACACGCACCGGAGCCAAGGGACTCCATTTAAGTGCAGAACAAAGCAGAGACAATTCCTTTTGTGCCTCCACAGTATGCACAAATTTCATTTTTATTAAAATTTATACTTCTTTCTGAAAATTAGTCCCAGCTGGGAGATAAATACTGGAGTACAATGCATCCTCGACCATGTATTTACGGGAGAAGAAAAAAAAAAGTGTCAATAAATAAAAAGGTGAGTGACAACTTCACTCTGTATGAAAATGATGGAAGTATGAGCCTGTACATCCTCGCATGACCCCCGTAGAAGTCTTCCCTAAACATCGCCCACCATTTGACCGTCAATATGTACATCGTGTGCGCCTTGTACGCATGACATTTTACTGCGCACACGCTCTCTTGCAAACAGAAGATTCCAAAACAATTAAAATTTTGCCTAGCAAAATGAACTGTCCAGCGACTCACTGACCTACCAAAGAAAAGGAGCAGTTTTCGTTGTGTCCCGTGTGTACGATATGTGTTTGTGAGAAGCATGTCACATCTTTGAGAATCTCAAAATGCCACACTCTGTTAAAGAAAGGCTGGGGAAAAAGTTTTGAGGGCTGTCCTGAATGTAGACAAAGTGGACTTGAATCTCTAAAACGATCACACATGTAAATGTAAAATGTACCCATTGGATCATTAAATCATTGAAGTTGTTCCCTACTAAGGCCACACCCTGACAGGCCATTCCACACAACTCCCATAGACGCAACTCAACACACTGTCGCTAAACTTATGCTGTGCTGTGGAAGAGCAGTAGAAAAATTGCAACAGAAGCTATATCTAGTGAGTGGGAGTAGAGGAGCAAGCCTGTGATCAGAAGGTTGCAACCAAGGACTGCACAAGGGCTACACCTCCCGCTGACTTCTACAACAGAGTTGTACCACTACAGCCTCGCTGTTCACATGCCACAATCACACTGCACAATATAGTTGAGCTCCAATGACTGTGCCCCCCCACACAGAGGTTGAACTTTTTCAGATGCATTTTGATCACTCTCACAACTTCCATCTCTGTTTAAAAATGAATTCACGTCCTGGGTATCTTCTTGGAAAAAAGAAGTCACAGCCGTCAGAACCAGCACAGGACGAACAGAGATGCTCTGGTGCGGCACACGGCAATGACATTTCACGAGAACTGACGGATCTGCACAGCCCCACTAACCTCTGTTCAAATGTCAATCTGCATTGGTGAATCCGGGGCATTTTTGTCAAAAATCCAAACTGCGCACTCTGTAGGCAGCCCTTCATGCAGCATACTGCACACAGCGTTTCAATGACCTTGTGATCTAATGAGTGCTTTCAAGGTAGCACACTCGGAAGACTGAGCTCATGTCATTGTAGACACACAGTTTTTTCCCCGCATTTGACATATGTGCTACTCACTAGCATGCATTCTGGTCTGTGTGGAACCTTTCAACATGGGTACCACCAGCAATACAGTACCACCACAATATTTCAGTCTCTATGTGAATTTTGAGCCAGTAAAAAAAGTATTTTCAGGCATCATTACTGAACCCAATGCAAGACAGTGTGGGCACGTCACAGATGTTCACAGAGCATGCAAGCTGCTTACTCTCCCCCACTCAGACGACCCCGAGACAGATGGAAACAGCCCGCAGTGATAACCCCAGAAGTGAGACGAAGCAGACTCTGTTTCACTCAAATCTCTCTAAATAAAAAAGTGCAACTGGAAGAAAAGTAAACAAGGAGGACACTGGCTGGTACAGTGGTAATGGACAAGACGTTTTCTAGACAAGTAATTTTATGACAAGGTCTCTATAATTCAGCTGATGAGCTACGGAATTAAAACATGACAACAGAAATTATATTATTGTTCATTTCCTATTTATCCCTTGATGGAGACCTGTCTGCCAAACCACCGATGCTCCAAATGCAAAAAACACTTGCTCATGCCTGTCTCTTGGGTGTCACAGTGGAGAAAAAACACTTTGCAATTCTTGTGAACTACTTTCTGATCAATCACATTTGCCGTATTGATTCTGGAATGCCTATGATTTGCGTCAGCATTCGTACAAGAAGCTGTCAAACAGAACGAAAATTGGAGCAGCAACACACTCTGCCATCCAAACACAATAGTCCATAATTTAGTATTTGGTAAATGAGGGAGGTTGGGGTACAGCTCACAAATGTCTTTCTAAAACCAGAAGCCCTTGAAGCTGCTTCTGGATCTGCACGGTTTACCGTTGCAAATGTAGCACACCTACAGAACACCATCGTAACCTGTATAGAAAACCCATAGCAACACAAGGTTTCAGAATATCTCACAGATGCCTACTTGGCATGTTCCTGCTGCACACAACTGTGTGGCATTTGTCAAGGAAGAACCAAGGGCTAAAAGAATATCGACAAGAATTAAAATTCATGGAGGACAGCTCATTGGTTACCCCCTAAAAAACAAACAAACAAGAAAGTCTGGTGTATAAAATGAAACGCTAAAACCAGCGCAGTTCATCTGCAGGGAATGGGAGCGCGGACAACTCTCCGATTGCATGGTCGGTTCCCCAGTGTCACGCACACAGTCACACCTACAAACAGGTGGACATGCCAAAGGGAAGAACGCAGAACTCCTTACGTCTTCAAATCAGTTCACGATGTCTCGAGCACTTCGATGACTCTCTGGATGCTCCTTGTTGCAGTGTTTCCGAGGACACCCTGAGACAAGCAAAACTTCATGAAGCACCAGTGTACTGAGGCAATAAATTTGATTCTGCTTCACCTCGTATGACCTTAAGATTCTTGCTGGCAAATTAATGACAATTTTTTTTTGGCAACACAACTGCAAATGCTAGAAATCATCGATGCACCCTTTTCTCAACTTCAAGTCATCTCTCTGTTCCCTGTGCAACCATTGCATTCAGGGGATCGTTTTGGTAAAACAAAACCAAAAGTCCTCCCAAAACCTCAGTCCCAACGTGACTGAGAACCTAAGCACAAACCCAGAGGAGTTCTCCGAAACATTCTCCTGAAACACTGCATTTTTGTGTTGAATTATGTACATTCCCACAGGTTATTACAACTTCAGCGTTACCTCACCCCCATTGTTGGAGAAGTAGCCGCAGTGTATGAGCACAAGTTGGTTCCACTGGTTTAGTTCAGTGACCTTGCTGTGCAGCAGTGCCATCTTTCATTGCCATGTAACATTTGATTCATTTTTTGGCCTTATATGTAGAAAATCATATGCTCAGCAGTTCGGCTAGCACTATGGCACGACTTCGAAGATAATAGCAAGCAATATGTTATACCTGTTAAGAAGCCTCAGGCTATTCTGCTGTTTAAAGCACTTACACGTCGTGGACTACACTTCCTTTTGTGTTTATTTGCAACTTCAACAAGAAAATATTAAATGCCTCGTAACCTTGGTACCCAACAAAGGCAAAGCACTGGATGCAGTGTGCTTCATACGGTGTCACCGTGTCGTTTTCCCGCGCATTAGCTGACACGCCGTATAAAAGTGGGGGAGACCAGCATGCCGTAAAACCCCATATTTTGCTGCATGCCTGGAGATGAGGGGTAGTCTGCCAATGACTACCTCATACCCAGAGGGTTATGACCTTGTTTCCTTGTGAAACATATAGGCCAAGATGCCATAAATAAACGAACCAACTGGGGCCTTACTGGTCATAACAAAGCACTGCATCGCCTCACATTCGTCTTGAACAATCATAGTGACCCACAATATTCAACGGACAAGGACGCCATGAAGGCTTCCTGGGGACCCAGCTTTCACTTCCACTGCAAGGCTCACAAATAGCCGAGGAAGATCAATCCCGCGGACGCTCTTGCACGCGGAGCTACTCAATATCGTTCAAGCTTGACAGTCTGAAGAGTATGGAAGAACCAGAAGATGCACTGCACAACCGACTGAGGGACACAATGCTGACAGGGAAAGCAACTTTGACAATGAAAACGAGCGATCATGTGTCATTCTGAAATAAAACTTCATACGTGGAGAAACGTCACTGTTGGGCAAGTTAAGTTGGTTCTCGTGCTCACGTTTCCGGGTAGCACGGGGAAGGAACCCCCACACTCGACAGTTCCTTCCCTACCTGGAAGGAGGACTTTCACGAGCACAGTTTTTCGAACTTCCTGTTATTTTCTCTGTGAACATGGTGAAACGCCGGACATTTCACACTGCAATTTTTTATGCTAACTCACGAGCAAAAAGTGTTTTAGAACGTCTATACGCTGAATCAAAGTATAAGACAAGAAGTGCACAAATTGAGCTTCTCAAATGGGCTGCCAAATCAAAGTTGAAATTATTTTCAAAACTTGCACGCCGCATGCTCCACAATGTACGTCACGACCAAAAGCTGGTGGTTCCTTAGCCGAGCTAGAAAGCAAGGAAGCAGAAATTGTTCCCGAGAGAGCGCGCCACGAAACGACCCAAAGTTCACCTGGTTGTGAGCACGGGCAAGGGATGAATGTTCCCGGTGTGCCAGCTGATGCACCCATTGACTCCATCAATTTGTTCCCCAAATTTTACAGCATGCTGGCTAGTACCAACTTTCTTGAGCTTGCGATTCGGAACCCCCCGAATATTACAGCATGCCAGCTACTGCTGTAACTTCTCTCTGTGCCAAAATTGCAAGTGCAACCTCCAATTTGTGCCACATTTCGTACACTCAGACTACATATCACAACCAGTACCCAGCATTCTAGAACCACAATTCCCAAATATATTTTGTAATTCTTAGACAATGTAATTAGGATTAAGCAGAACACTTCACTCGCTGTTTCAATTATTAGAAAGTGTTGGACATGCTGGGTAAAAACATCATGATTGCATCACACATGAATGCAAGAAAATCAAAGCCATCACAATAATAATAAATTTTAAAATATTGAGCAACTGTGAAAGACTTACCGAAAGGTTTATGAAGGTGTGGAATCGTTTTAATGACTCAACGAGTAACACAAACTGTCCATCCACAGTGTACTCTCTCAGCGTCTCTGCAAACTCCTGTTGCAGAAAAGGAACATGAGGGCATGCAAGGACATGGCAGAGAAAGACAGAGGCAGAAGTTTACCTTATTGTTTTGAATGATGCAACCAAGAAGAAGGGCTATGTAAGCACAAATGATGCTGTGCTCCATGTGCTTGCCTGCTTTCTGAAGAGCTGCCAACACAAATCATCCCACGTCAACACAGGACAACATCTGAGGCTGTTATGACTATACACCACAAATGGTATATACAGAGAGCCTGCAGTTTTGGAATTTTATCCGGTGTTTTGGGTTCTTTGATGTCAAATTTGCTAGTTTCGGGCTAACCCGAAAACAACCCGTCAAATTCATAAATGTGGTGTAGTCTCGAAGGCGCCGCGCTAGATGGCACTCAGAGTGCGCTTGGCGCGTCTGCACGTTTGGACGGTGTGTTCAACACCACAATTCATTAGTTTCGTTTTATGGGCACGAAGTTCGGTACTTCGAAGTGACTGAAAGTTCTAACAAAAAAATTAGTAAAGGACAAGAAGTATAGTGCAAATAGACAGCTGAGGACTGGATAGCAGGGTGCCCAGATTTTGAATGGACAAAACGACATAAGAGTTCCAGCAATCAGCCCTTGACATCCAGTGCTGCAACAGATGACACGACATCTGCTCTGTTACTGTGTGGTAGAATTACCACCAGATACGGGAAAACCGCATGATCACTTTCGAGAACAATCTCTTCCAAAAGGCATAGAAAACTGAAGTCTAATGCGGAAGAAGCAGAGCGCAGGCAATGCCAACAGTTTACATTGACAGACACCATTGTTTGTCAGAGAGAATGTGAAAAATTGGGGGAAGGTACATGCTGCCAGTGAACCTGTCATACTGTCCAGCTTCTAAGACAATGCCTACTGCAAGACAGCTTCCTGACAGACATCTGCGAGATATATTTCTTCAGCACAAGGAAGCACTAACAGCTAAGGTGGCCCCCTGAAGGCAAGGCTAATAGCTGATGGGTCACCCAATGTCATGGGTAAGCCAACTGTGAATATTTTGTTTACCTAGTACAGCAGATTTCGCAAAAGTAGGGCTGCCAAATTATTTTGTGTGTCCTGCGTGAAAGCAATGAATAGTGTGACAATCAGCAGTGTCCTGTCCAACGCTCTCAGGGCTATTGAAAATTGTGGCAGGATGTAATCACAATATCTAGCAACTCCGCAGAGTACATGTGAAGAGCTGCCAAAGACATCAGAGAAGCTGAAGGAACAAACATTGTGCATGTGAAGGACCTTCCACAACTCCTTCACATAGCTGTGAGTAAAGCCTTGATAATATAAGTGATATAAGAGAACTTGTCATCAAGCTCAGTGCACTTTTTTAGTACGCAAACAAGCTGTTCCAGCGCTACCAATAGATCTGCTTGACACATGGTCTATCAGCTGAAAATGTGAAGAAACCACCTTCTGTGGTGCCGATGCACTGGTTCAGCTTTTACAGAACACTGATCACTGTAACAGCGATGTGGGACTGTCTCACTAAGCTTATGGAGAAACACACAACAACAGTGAAGGTCATACAGCTCAAAGCAGGCATGCTATATGCAAAAGCAATATGTCTTTAGGAGGGGCTAAACGATTTATCCACTACTGGAAAATCTGAGAAGACGCTGCTTCACTAGTATTATGATGTGGTTCATGTAGAACAAGCCCTTGCACTCGACAAAGTTAAGTCTGGCATTACTCTCAGTCCAGGAAGCACGGTAAAGGCTATTATGTTAATGTTACCGGAGGAAATGTCAGAAATGGTGAAAGATGATGATGATAGCTTTTGTGCTGCCCTTGTGAGGAACTAGGAAGCTACATATTCTATTCTAGGAACCTTGCAGGACTTCAAATGCACCAGCTAACAGAAATTGAAATATGGACGTTGTCAAAAATCTTGAATCCATTTCACAAGCACTTGATGAGTAATGCATTTGAAGAGTACAGGGAACTGTTCTCACTTGCCACTTTTGAGTTAGGCTCCCTGAGGAAGGAATTCTCTTTTTACATGAAAGATGACTACATAGAAAACCATGACATTGACATCTTGACATTTTGGGACAAATATCACAAGTACCTCAATCTTTGCACAGACACACTAAATCTACTGTGCATGCCAAATGGAAGCTGCGAAGTAGAACGTTCATTTAGTCGACTAAGATATCTGCAGAACCCACAGAGATCCACGATGAGTGATGAACTCCTGAAGATCTCTGCTATGCTATTTGCTAATAAGTACCTTTGACATGTTGTGGCTTTGATGTGCGATTGTTTTCACATGATACTTCATTGTGTGCTATTTTAATAAAACCCAATTTTTCCCCAAAACAAATTTCATGAACGATTTTTTTGCCCAAATTTGTATGAATATGAAAGACAATATTTCCTGGGAGTCCCGAAAGACAATATAAATATTTCCCGGGAACTGCAGGCTCTCTCTCTATATATATATACTAATCAAGAGGGCTCTTGAACTCGGAGCACCTCCAATCCTAGAAGTTCGTCTTATCAAACTCACCAAAAGTACACCACTTGAACTAGGTTGAAGCCTAGTATGGTGTCAAAAAGCAGCTTTTACATCTATATTTACACCAAAATTCTCAATGAAGAGAAGCAAAGCCCAACAAAACACAGAAATATAAATTCTCGGATAAAACTTGAGCAAGTATCACATATAAGTACTACAATGGGCTCCTCATACTCACTTTTCATTATGGTTTCTTCCAGGTCATCTGCTTCAGCTGCCAAGCCCTGAGCGGTCTCCCCTCCTGCTCTAGAGTCCTGTTGCTGTTGCTGGAGGGCATTCACTTTCTGCTCTCGGCTGCTGAGCACCTCATCTGCCTGCTCCTCAGTCTGATTGGCTGCTTCCATTTTGTCCGTGAAAAGCTGCAAGGAGGCCACGAGCCCATAAGTTGTGTTCACCTGCCACATCAGCTGCTGCCCTGTACTTACATCCATGAGAGCGTTGATAGCTGACATCTCCATATCGTCACAAACAGACTCAAACCACCCCACAGTTTGTGTCTTCACTATCCGTGCTCGATTTTCTTCGCAGTGCTCTACCATATTGATCAGGAGTCCCAAAGACTGTGCAAGAAAGAACAAGACAATATGGCCACCACCTTCTTTTGCACAATAATCATCTAAGTTGTTATATCTTTACTATTTCTCACATTTAGGTCATATTCAGAATTGACATAAATAATAAAATTGTGTTGTCCTATTTATGCAAACAGTACAAAAATAGTTGAAAATGACACCCAGTGGCATACTATTAGAGAGCAAAGAACGACGTACCAGAACAAGGAGATCAAAACGCAGTTCTGAGGGGACTGCACGTGGCACTTGCAGAATGCACAACAACACAGAGCTGAGAAGTCCTGGTGAACTGCCAACACGACTGCTGCCCTCCGCTGCACACAAATTTGACCACACATTAGTGCATCTGCAGAGGTAGTGATGGGCTATGGTTCAAGTTATTACCACAGGCCACGCTTGAGTACAACTGACAGTGTGCCATGCTGTGCATTGTAAAAGATGGTCTTAAGACATTACGCAATTTTTTATTGACCTTTCGTAGAAGAGGCTCTGTGCAGGGTACCGAATTTGCACAAAGAAACAATTGTGTATAGGCAGAAAATTACTACCAGTATAGGTGAGTATCAAAAATGGCTAATTCCCTTTGGTCCACAGATGATCCAGAACAGGCCAGAACAGGCCAAAACAGGCCAAAACAGGGGAGAGGGAAGCAACAACAAACAGGCTCTCCATGTTTCTCAAGGTATAGATTCACAGCAACGTAACAGCACCCTCTGTCCATTTCTTTTTTTTTTTTTTTTCTAGCTCAAAAGTGGAGGATGCATGCCTAACATGAGTAAATATGCTGTACTTGGGCAGATTACACTCACAAGTAATCCCTTTTTTGCACAAGTTTCGGTAAGTGGCATAGAAGGTACAGAGCTACAGGAAATCTTACTCTACTAAATTTAAAACCTTGCCTAGCATTTATAAGGCTCACAAGAAACAAAACTTACGACTTTCGTGGGTAATGTTGAGCAAAACCCGTAACACGGAAAGGAGGCAGGAGAAAAATGCTGCCCCAGGGCCAAGCAAATTCTGTAGCAGCACAGATGTAGTTTGATTCTCTGGCATTTTTCCTTCAGGAAGCTCCACTGAATGCAACAAAAGGCTGGACGAACACAAAGATAGAAGACTGCAACCAAGAAAAATCAAGGAATGGGTAATTATGTTTGTCCTTTCAAACAGAGACAACCCACCGTATGTAGGATTCAACAACCAAAGAATTTTTGTACTTGAGGAGATAGGCCTGGTTTTCTGTATTCATATACGTTACCTGAAAAAGAACAAAATGATACCAACATTCAACATTATTTGCATGACAGGCTTAATATGTTACGCCTCAGTTTGCCAATACCAAGTGCTCTCAGCAAAAGTGATTATAAATTCTAAGATACCCCCAAAGACATAAAGATGTGTCATCTCACTTCCACACAGTAACTTAACTTCAGGAAGCTAATTACTGCAATAATCATACAACAAGTTTTGACAGCGTGGGCTCCGTCCGAGTTCCTCTAAACTCCGTTCTAGCACAGCCGTCCAAGTTTTGATACAAAATTTCTTAACTTCTCAGAAGATGCACAGAAAAGGCTCGATGTTGTGTCTAACATTAAAGGAGAAGAACAAGTGCAGCCAAGCCTCACATTTTCCAGAACTCGGGAACACCTGTCGACTTTCCTCAACTTGTCCAGCAAGAATTCGGTGGGCACGTCTCCCACTGAGCCCAAGTGCAGGATACAGTCACTGACTAGAAAAACAAATAAGAGCACTTAGACCTGCTTCGATGAGGACAAATAACTGTTACTCACCAGTGTCAACTATGTGTGCCAGGCCTCCCTGGAGCCTCAATTCTTCTTTGAACCATTCCCCCGCCTTCCTAGATGTCAGACTCAGAAGGGTTTCCAGAGCAAGAGTTCCAGTCTGCAATGCACACAACAAAGAAAACTGCATTTATAACTCAGCAGACTTACTTCATTAGTTGCAAACCTCAACACTGAAAATAAGCCCTTAGGCCTTTAATTTGTCGCCGTTTATGTCACCATGTTAGCACCATGAGCAGTGAATGCATTAAAACTGTTACACCCTGTCGGACTCTATTTCTTTGCTGTTCTTCACCTTAGGTTCCACTGCCTTCATATTTCTAACATATTTATAGCTAACTGCACATCTAAGTGTACAGCTATCAGCTGTTTCAAGCTGCCACCAACAGATGGGGGTTCACCTCTCAAATACCACATTCATGTGCCTTGCAGCTTGTGCCAGTCTTTGTATCCCGCTTTGGTTTTGCTGTGTTCGTGTCACGTAAAATTTCCCTTTGCACCATACATAATGTGCCTTTTGTCACTTTCGGAATCATTTCCAAATTAAACGCGCCTAAAAGCCTATAGTCAATGAGCAGCCTCCTTTACGCTCAGCTACACAGCAGGACTAAGCAGTCTAGAAATGGACACTTTTCAGAGTTGCCTTTGCAGGACCTTGACTGTGATACATGATAAAACACAAAGCCTCTGTCCACCCATAAAAACTGTAAAAAAAAAGTCTTACATTGATGTGGTTGAGGTTAAGATGCTTTGCATTCCCCTTTTGCTGCATCTGCACACATAGTTGGTGCACCTTGTCACGATGCTTTGCGTCCAATGGGGCAAGGCGCGATGCCTCCCCTCTGGGATCCGACTCAAACAGTTGCAGCATCAGAGACAGAGTGGATGCATCCAAGTCCATGGTGAGACGATCTTGGCTCAGAACGAAGAAAAGTGTTGCAGTACACAAGGACAGGCTCTGAAAAATGGGAATGGCATTCATCAGCAACAGGTGGATTGGTCAAAGCAGGTTGGTCCGCTCGTCTCGGTTCTAGTGAATGTACACTTACTGGGTCTGACGGGGCATCTGCTAAGGCACTGAAAAACTGTGAACCAATCCCATGGGCCCTTAAGTGCATTCGGAAAGCTGGCACCATGCATTTCGAAGCCAAGCCCACTACACTGAAAATGGAAGTGTTAAGAGGGTTCTTGAGCACAATCTCTGTACGGTCTACTTAAGGCACATTATACTATATATGCATAAATAAACTAAGGAACTCTAGCAAGTACTAAGCTGCAGAGGAGAAGCTAAGAACTTTGAGCAAAAAGACACACTATCACAACATGAGCAGGAACAATTGACAAGGAAGGTCACATTCATGCACCGATTCAGAATTTCAGGTCTGTGTTGCAGGGCCATCCTAGGGCAAATAAGAGCTAGGCCAAAATAAGATAATCTGTGCAGCAGCACTGACGCCTCAACCACTGAGAGGAATGCCCTTGGCACACAACTCTGGAACTAATATGACATTGATAGAAGCAAACTGGGCTGGGTAGAACTCAACTGGAACTTTTTTTTCTTTTTCCAATTCGTACAACTTGTGATTTTAAGCAAACTCAAAAAGCAACAACACACAACGAAAAGTGCAATACCTGAGGCATCGTGCAGCTATGGGGTTGCTGGATTGCACGCCCTCCAGTAAATAATCTATGTCGTCATTGAACTCCTGAGTCTCACCAGACTCATGGCACTGGTAGGCCTGCTTGACATTTCTGACTACAGTGTAGAGCTGACGAGCCTTGCGAGGACACTTAACGGAAGTGACACTCTCCTTCCATGGCTGGTTAGGTGGCTTCACTTCCTTTGTCAGGCTCCTCTCTTCAAAGAGGTCTTCCTCCTCAATCTCCTGCACATGCCTCTCCACAGGTTGCTGTTCACAGACGAGACAACACAAAAGCTATCGTCATGGTGGGAACTAGTTCGCGTTTCTGTACTTTTGGCATCAACTGCGTAACAGGCCTTTGTGACGAGCTTTGAGACTATAACACTGCATGTTTGGTATTTAAACAGGTTCTCATTGCAAAGTGTCATTGAATAAAGTGTCATTCTTGTTCCCTCTATTTTTATGGCTGCATTTGATCTCCTGATCTGGCTGATTGAAAAATATTTCACTAACAGCTTGACCTTGGGACTCTTGGGGCTGATTTAAGAGCGCTAAGCACTCACAAGACAATTTCGGCAATTTTTCTATATTGTTGAAAGGGACAGTCTCGTACCCGATGACGCGTTATCATTTCCCAATCGCCGTCGTCAAAAATCGAAAAAATGTGAATACTTTTTGCCAGAAATGCAGCAGATATTCAATTAAACAAATTAAATTCACCTGACAACAACGTCCGGTACATCAGCAGGTACAGGAGTCTGCTACTGAATGAAAAGCGCAGCGAATCGAAGCTACAGAAGCAGACGACGGCGCGTCGGGCCTCATTCAAATTTTAGTGTGAGCATCCGCCAGCAAGAAAGGCAAGAGCTGTGATTGCGCGCCCAAGCCTATCACAAGGACAATAGACTTCACGTTTCTCACCACTCCCAGCTGACGTCACCCCATGACGTTTTTTATGTAAGAAAGGAGGAAGACGATAAAAGCCCGTGATATCCGTCACCTGCTCTCTCTAATATTTTGTATTCATTTCTCGAAAACTACTGCGCTGCTGTCGATGGGCTTTCCATGCAGTCTTACATTAGTGGTAACAATTATTTTCATTAAAGTTTCCGAATCGACCTCTATGTACAAAACTGTCCCTTTAAAAGAGAGCCGAGCTTTTTCAGCATTACACTGGGAAGAACACGGCAAACAAGGTTGCTAGAAGTAACGAGAACATATTTCACCATCATTATCATCAACTGAAAAGCCAGTAGAAGTTACTTCTACTTTTAATGTCATCCCTTACTACCCAAGAGCACCTTAAAGAAAGGACTGCAGGAAGGTCAATTTATGAATGAAAGGAGAAACTCAGATCCCTTCCTACAACCTCCATCTAAAGCCAAATTAAAGTGCACAAACTGTAAATCTATACCTCATCCTCTGGGACCTGATCCTCTTCGTCTGGCATATGCCAGTGTCTCATCTTGTAAACGGCTTTGGGCTAAAATCAGACAGCGTCAGTGCATCATGTTGCAGCAAGAATCCAAAACCTACCCACCTTTTTTGGACTCTGAAAAATCTTTCTGCTCTTAAAAATGGACTTTGCTGGCTTCTCCTCCAATGAAGAGGAAGCAGAGTTTTCAGACTGGCCGCTCACACTGCCAGGTTTCTGGCTGTCCCTAACCCCCACTTCGGTCCGTTTTTCAAAAAAGCACCCGTCGTCCACTACAACACTCGACTCAGACGACCCACTCGGGAAAGGCGAGTCTGTCGTGGTGTACGGGTCAGGTACCCGCTTTGAGCTACCTTCCACTTCCTTTCCTGAATTCCGTTTGCGTGAGTACGACCGCACAGGGGGGCCTCTGGAAGCTATGGGCTCTTCTGCAGACATAGCTGGAACGGGCACATTGGGAGCCTCGGGGGATCCTATGGGGGTCGTGGCCAGAGCAAGAGCTCCTGACACATGAACAGTTGGGTCCTTTGAGAGGGCTTTCTCGAGCTTCACGCACCGAAAGTCTACTCTGTCCTCGGGAATGGGCATAGTGGCCGCGTCCTTTGGCACCACACTCGCTGATGTAGAGGACGCCTTCAGCTTATCAAACTGAGCAACAGCATGTGCTGACGTATATGAGGCCAGGGAACCTGGAGTGGTGTTCCGGCTTTTAAAGAATTTCTTTGGTTTTGGTGCAGCAGGGGCCACACAGTTTGTCGGTGCAGCATGGTTGTCGACTGAAGAGGAAGCACTTTCAGGTTCAAACGAGAAGGGGTCTGCTTCATCACCAGGGTGCTCATTTGCTGTATATGCTGTGCTGCAGTCTCCCTGACCATTCACCTGCATTTCATCAAAGCATTCAACATCTTAAACGTTTTTCACCTGGAAAGACCATGTTGCGACTAAAATTTTTGTTCAATGACTTCATAAGACTCCAATAAACTCTTCCAATCAGTGAATAAGCTGATACGAGGATTCCGAGAGAACCACCACAAAGTACAGAGCATTGTGATAATTTTTGCCATAGACTTTAGCTTATCTACACAGCAGTAACGTGAGTTATATGAGTAACAGAGGGTCCTAGACCAGATGTCCTGCACACATCGCAGTCATGCGTAGGTCACCGTGCACCCTACATCCCCTCATGTGGGTGCTTGGGATATTCCTCTCGATCCTCTCCCGTCACTCCACGCACTGGCAATTTACTTGTTCCAACAGAATTAACTTCACTCAAAAATCTCACATACCGAGCCATATGATTAATGCTCATACCATTATCCCAGTTCCAAAGTTAGATCATGTTTTACACCCCCTGGGTACAGAGTGCGCTGAACCTAGCTATTTCTGTAGTTACAAGTTTGCGGGAAAATGTTAGTACATAAGAACAAAATGGGATAAGCGTGTGCATCAAAAGAGAGATGCCAAGAGGTGGCGAATGTGCAAAGTATATCCAATAAAGAACTTAGCATCACATCGCATTGTCACAGCTTTTTGCCACACGCACCTGTCTTAATCTTTGGTGTTAAGAGTTCAATGCACATCTCACCATAACATGTTATGTAAGAAACGGAGGTAAGGAACTATAATCACCAAAATGAGTTAATTGAAGTAAGCAGTGTTTACCTGCTTTGCCAAACTACAGCAAAGAACTCAAATATGGCACAATAAACAGATACAAAAAGAACTATTTCTGAGTAACTTTGAAAGAAACACTATTCCACAGGGCTGAATGTCGTGGCAGTAGGCTTGACATTTACGCCATTATTATATATACTGCCATTCAGGTACTCAAACTGGGAGTTCTCGAAGTGTGAGCTGCACAAGGAAAATACAAAAGCAACTATGTTTAATGAATATTCGCAAAATCACATGAACCCCCACCAGCACCATATACCCAGGACAAAGAATCCACGGAAATCCATTCAAAAGGCAGGGCAACAGCTTTACCAACCTGAGCTTTACGCAGGGAAGTGAAGGAAGTAATTCCCCAACGATGTACAGCTGCAACGGACATCTTGGCTGTAGTGGCTCTGCTGTCTCCCCTGTCCAGCAAGATCTGATCCAGCTGAGGGCTGATACCGCACTCCGGCTGCTTGCGGCCCCCGTAAGTCTTAGCCCCAAAACGAGACATTGTTCCCACCTTCAAAGACAAGTGAAAATTGCATTTGTCATTTACAAAGGCCATAACCGAGCAACTGAGACAACATCATAGGAAAACAGCGGCTACATTATTCAACAGGCAAAAATCAGAGCTTGCCTAACAGTGACCTGTAGCAACTAAACTAAAGAAAATAAAGCTAATGTACACAGTTTCCTCTCCGGTTACATAACTGCAAGAAGGATGCACACCACTAAGCAATCTGACATGTTAAGCCTACTAAATCTGAGATGAAAAATCAGAAATGTGACGTAAATTAAGGCAGCGCCGTTTAGTCTGTTCACTTGCCAGCCATGTGTTCCTTTCGTGCTATATTACTCTACTTGAGGGTCATAGCCCTCCACGGTCTCAAAGCACTGTTCAAATGTGCCAAAATACGTCAAGAGCTCAGATACGTCAATCGCGTGATAACTAATACTCCCATCCCAAGATACAAAACCCCGTTTAGGGGTGAAAAGTATGACAGTGAAATGAAAAGTATGGCAGTGTCAGGAAAAATACGTTTGTACATCGCAAGCAGTAACTACTGACACCGCCCAACGTGTTAATTGATGACATCAAGCTCCACTCATACTTGCACAGAAGAAAAATAACAAGCAAATCTAATAATTTTTTCAGGTGATCAAAATCGCATGAAACGAACCGCCATTTGTTTGTAAATCACCCGCTTCTGCATGAACCTGTACACGCAATATTCTTTGCGAGTCAGGTGCGAAGATTACAATAAAACCAATTTGCCAAAATCTTAAACGCGAATTTACATTAACGTACATCCCTGTGAGGTAATCTATTCAATGCAATGGAGCACGTTCGAAAAATTCCGCATGATACACTAAAAATATTCTAGGCCTTTCTTTCTGCTCACCACTGAGTGAAGTGGTTGCGGTGAAAAACAGCAAACGCTCAGCGAACACTACCTGATCTCACAAGGCAGGTCGGTCCATTCACCAGCTCGACCAACCACCGGCTAATTCCTAGCCGCAAGCACTGTGTTGGTGAATGTTATTTTGTACCAGAGATCATCCACAACACGAACCGCCATCATCCCGGATTCACACATCATAACAGTGGATATAGGCGAAGCTCACTGGCCGCAGTTTCGGAGTTTCGCCTGTGATAGAGCAGACCACAAATAGAGGTAGTGTCGCATGTAAGCGGCCATATTTGATTCTCATTATCGGCAGAGCACTCTTTTATGGAGTCATGTCTATTTTCCCCCTTTTTTTTATCTAAAAGAGAGAGAGAAAAAATATACATGCAAAACAACGAAGTAACCCGCCTCTGCACGAGGGCCGCTATGTTGTTATGTGTAACACTTCGAAATATGTTGCGCCGGCTCCCTGCATGTCTTTCACCCGCATCGCAGAAGAAAGTCGATGAAATATGACAGTTCTTTTCGGCAGAAGACGGCAAGCACGAACAATCCCAAAGAACAAAGCAATGCAGATCGTTAAGTGGGACAACAGATGCACAGAGGAGGTTGAGGGTCACGCTATTTGTTTGGGTCAGATTTACATACTACGGATATGCCAAAATATATACGTGTATATATCCCGATTGCGATGGCGGCTTGTCCAAGTTCGTATCTAAGTTACGCAATTCTTCAACTGTCGATGCCCACCAACAAACTGAATACAACCCGACCGTCGGCTCACGAGTAAGGACATTGTAAAAAAAAAAGAAAAGTCAAGTCGCCCTTGAAATAAACAATTGTCTCCCGAGACACGTGCAACGTTTTTTTTTTTTTTTTCTTCTTCTTCTTCGTCATCTTGATGAAAATTAATCAGAATTGTTTTCTGTCCTGATGTAGCGTTCTAAATATGCCATTCTGGGCCCGCAAGTATCGTCCAGGCGAGAAAGAAAAAGATCAAACGTACAGTACGGATGTGCCTGCAACTGAGAAGGCAGAAGAAGCTGTATAATGCTAATGGCAAGAAACGAA
This sequence comes from Ornithodoros moubata, assembly GCA_029532675.1. Taxonomy (NCBI): domain Eukaryota; kingdom Metazoa; phylum Arthropoda; class Arachnida; order Ixodida; family Argasidae; genus Ornithodoros; species Ornithodoros moubata. The sequence continues at coordinate 21,781 of JARGYV010091392.1, forward strand.
AAGACAGAAGTAGTAGTTCCACCCTCCTTGCCAGAAACTGTACCTATGATAGCACGTTTGGAAGAAGGCAAAAATAGAGGCATCTATACTCTTCGACATATGTATTCCCTGTATGCATGTCTTCTTCAGAAATAGTTTTTTCACATGCAGAACCAAAGTATGCCTCTTGATCGAACTCGTTGAATTCGTGAACAATCACCGGTATCCTCTGCTCGCTACCAGAGGGCGGACGCCTGGTCGGCGATCCAAAATTCGCTTTGTGCCTCTGCACCGTCTGCACTTCATCTGTTACCATTCCAGGAAAGTTTGGAAACATGTCTCGTACATGGAAGGCAACAAATTAAGCTGGCTTCATCCTTTGAGCACTCCGAGCCGACTTAGCCAACAGGAACCAAAGCGTACTCAGAAAAATAAATAAATGTGCGTTTTCTTCTATGGTACCAGGCGGCACAAGAGACCGGAATCCTCCCGCTAATCAGCAAGCCGCATTGCGCGATAAGCATACGAGAAAAATATGGTTTTTAACAACAAGACTCAGTATGGACAGAGAAACGAATCGAACACGGACTCTTTTCCAGTATTCGTTCGTGTTTTTCCCATATTCAGAATTGTAATTCGCGGAGTTCCTCTAACAGCTAGCCTGCGTCTATTATCGGTTTTCAATGCCGATGTCAACTTCCTGTTGACACGTCAATGACGTGTACAGATGCTAGCGTGGCATATGCAGGGAAATTAAAAATCGGACAACCCGTTTTCGATTAGCGTATGTTCCCTCCAATTCCAACTCCTTGTCACCACCAAGAATGATGTTCGTCATTTCAACTGGCTGACATCACCATTCCTATCTCGGAATGGCTGCCGGCGATACGAAGTCGGAATCGGGTAGGCTGCACTTACGACAGTTTCAAACTCCCTCATGTCGAAACCACTTCTTGATCTTTCGCTTGAGGGCGGAGTGTTTATGCTCGTTTATCTTACGAAACCCTTCAAGCCGTCGGTGGTATATTTTAGCCGGTAATCGATTTGAAGCATGGAGATTTGAAGCGCTGTGGGGAAGGAGGGACAGTTAGGGGGAGGAGAAAGGACTACACTTCTTACCGCCCGTTCTGGTAAACTTTTCTTTTTTCATTCGGTATCGCGGAGTGTTTGCGGTGGCGAGAAAGTCTCTGAACTGGGCTACAGACAATCGAGGAACCTGAGAGGACCTCGCGGTGCAGTAGAGAAGAGGGAGGGGAGGATGACAGCAATCACTTTTCATTTCTGCCACATCCGACTCGGAAACAGCGGTAAAAATAGGCTGCTATTGGTGTTTATCGATAAAAGGGACTCCCGCCAGAGACTAAATCGTGCCCATAAATTTCAAACTACTACTGACAGTATTTTATCTCTCACGCGGCGGTCGCCGTTCTATGGAGCACTTACAACACGCAATACTTGCTGAATTAACCATTATGCGATTTTTTTCCTTTCTCTCTTTTTTACGGGGGCTGAGGTGAAGCCAAAATAATATTTTTATGATCTGGGGTAGTAAAAAATAAATAAGGAAAAAGGAAGAGAGAAAAACATATCTTGTGTTGCAAACTGTGAGATGGGTCACGCGTCAGCAGTTTGGCTACAGATCGGCGCATTTCAGACGGTTTCCGGTCGGAAAGCGCATCTTCAACGTTTTCTGAACATCAAAGTATATGGTGATCTCGAACTACACAAAAAGTGCTTCGTGACGTGGCGAACATTTACAACCGTGCAACTAAAAATTGGACCTGCTGAACTGAGCGTTTTGTAGCAAAACTTTCTGGATGGATCTCAGTGGAAGTGATGTGGCGGTGGTACTACGCGCGTTGTACTCTTTACCCCAGAACCACCACTGTCGTTATCCCATCTTAATATCTTATCTTGTTATCTTCCTAAGTGATCATTACCACCTTACTAGCTCTGCTGGCCAAGAATATCGAATAAAGCTAATTGGTGATAACGAAAGAACTGAAAAATGCCGCGCAGCAAGCATCAGTGTAGTTTACAAACTCACTTGCGGCATAATCACAGGAAGTGCTAGTCTCCTTTCTCTATGCCTTCTCCGTGTGCGTGGTATATACGATGTTTCTTATCTTATGTTTTTTTTTAATTTTAATAAGATCGGCATTGCAAGGCGACCACACCATCTGTAAAATACGGAGCTACGGAGCTCTATAGATTCACAGTTACTTGAAATTGAAATTAGGTCACTGCGAAGAAAGAGAAACGAAGGTCGATTTCCTAATTCTAACCCACACAGGATACATATCTTTCGGCCACCCGGGGGAGAAGCGGTCTAAGGCCAGGCCATGATACTTATGACGTGTCTGCTGACGTACGGAATGGAACTCTATGAACCCTATGCACTGTCGACCAACTTCGCCGCGAGCTGTGATTGCACTATGTTACAGCGCTCATCTGTAACCTCCAAACCTTACATGATGAAAAAAAAAACCTCGGAGAAATGAAGGATTGAAGGAAACCCAAAGGACTGACACACACACACACAGAAATCTCCAAACCAACTAACCTTTACTTCAAAACAGGGAAAAAGGAAGAACAGGGAGGCAAGGAAACAAAAGTCCGTTTTGAAGTAAAGGTTAGTTGGTTTGGAGATTTCTGTGTGTGTGTGTGTGTGTGTGTGTGTGTGTGTGTGTGTCAGTCCTTTGGGTTTCCTTCAGTCCTTCATTTCTCCGAGTTTTTTTTTTTTTTTTTTTTTCATCATGTATAGCTACCAACTCGCCTGCATTTTATCTCTACCTCCAAACCTTAGATGCTTCCGAACTTTCAGAGCCAATTGTCCTTTCTATTCGCACAGATGAACGAGGAGGAATCAACATAAATATTCCAGTGAGAGAGCACCCCTTTACATATATGAGCCGCTAGTGAAAGATAGTTCAATCTACCTTTGAGTTCCCATCTACCCCTGAGGAACCCTCTCCTCCTGAAGCCGCCACAAACACAGAGAGAGAGAAAGGACGGCATTCACCTTCCCCGCTCTGTCTCCCTTTCTTCGGAGAAGGTGCGTCTCCTCGTCGTCAAGAGGAGCATTCGGCGGCGCCGTTGGATGATGCACCCCGTAAGAGGTAGGTCTTCTCATTGTTGCACCACGTGCCTTCTCCTCTCTTGTCTTCGTATTTTTTTTTTTTTTTATGCCAGCCTGACTCCATGAGGGAGGGGGGAGCCAGTAACAAAAGTTTACGATTCGAGCCAAGTTTTTGTAGCCCCAGAGGAACAAGCCGTTGAGCAATGACTGAGCTCACTGGACCCAGTGTTTGTGACGGGATTCCCTTCTCTCTGTGTGTGTTTGCGTGCTTGAGCTGTCTTTTCGGCTGTGGGGACAGAAAACATGCGGACACCGGCGGAGAAAGAAACAGGTCTGTTTTTCTTGCCTCTGAACAAAGCAAAAAACAAGTGCCGTCCTCAAAGCGACTTGAGCTCGGCGAGACGAGCTGTCGTACATCGAAAGACATGTTAGAATGTCCCGTGCATGCTCGATAAATCTGGAGACTTTCCCTGACACGTGAAGTTCGCTGGACGAGTTGGGACAAACCCTGTCCCAGGGCGTCGTTTATAAACGACATGAAGCCCTCGTGCGCTGAGACAACGCCAGACGAAGCAGACAGGGACCAAAAATAGCGTCCTGCTCCGTGTGGGCGGGAAGGAGCCTCATTTACCAAATGAATGGAGCTTTCTTCTAAGTGGCAGCGAAGAAGCAGGGAAGCTACCGTGTCCTTTGCGCGTTTTAAAAATTACGCATAGTTTTGTCAACTGCTGCCCCATTTCAAATCGCACCCATCACGACGAAACGCCAGACTTCTGGCAACGCCTGCTCCATTAAGTCCTGGGCGCTTGCCCAGTTGTGCACATTTTTTCGTCACTCTCCTAACCATTTTTGTATGCACCTACCACGCGATGTTGAATTGCAAGCGTGCTTCCAAGCGAATCGTCAGCCTCTGAAAGCCTCATTCCTGTAACTGCTTTACTTTCATTCGCGCCTGAAAGCCTACGCCAGGAACCACCCTTCTTAGGCTACGTAATTTGCTGAAGACTGACAAGAAGCAATCCCCTTCGTTTCACACTCGTTACAAGTAACAAAGAAACTTATAGGGGGAAAAAAAGTACCCGTGTCCACTTACTCAAGTCGAAACGTTCAATGGTATCATTAGAACCAACCACTTACACGCGGGACATTATATGTTCTATCTCAACTCTTTTTTAGAAATAGCCCAATCTTGGATGCCGCTACCTTCAAGGGAACTCTGAAACTGAAGTCCCAAACATAAAAAAAAGAAAAAGGGTTAGAATTAATGCTCTGTACGGGTCTTATCAGAAGGCAACCTTCATCTAAAAGACCTTCAAAGAGACTAAAAACAGAACATGAGCCCCTGATCACCCCCCGTTAGCCAGCCTCTCTTACTGAGAGTGATGCAACGAACGCCTAATCTCTGAAGAGAGTACACTGCACCCCTTCCGTGAGACACCACTGTCACCGAGAGGGGTTGAAACGCCGCTGGTGAGAGCAACGTGTCATTATCTGTTAGTTAGTTGCTTTTGCAGCCTGTGTGCAAGCGCAAATGTCCACACTAGAAGTCAGAAGATTTTGTTTCTTTTTGTCTCTCGTTGTTGGCTATGCCCCCCTCCCCCAAAGACGCTTTTTTTTTTTTTTCCATCTTCCTCTCACACGTCTTTCTTGAGCGTTGAAAGCGTGTACCTCATGGAAATGTATGAGGAATTGGGGATGCCCATGCGCGGGCGCGTGGCTTGGTCCACAGGTTTTTACGAGTCCGTTCATAGTACCGGCAAAAAAAAAAAAAATAAAAAAAAATAAAGGTCAGACGAGAAATAAGACAGTATGAATAGATGTGTCGAAACGTTGACTGCAGTCTACTGCCACTTGGGAAGTTCACAAGCTCGCAGGCGCATGCTACTCCAATTTATTACCGTATGACAGAATTAAAATAAATAAATACCGTTCCTTCGAGGTCTGGTCCCGAATGTTTTGATACTTAAATTACGTGGCGCATTTAAAATAATGTCGCCTGCCGTTTGGTGTCAGCGGGACCGAATCAATGGAGCACAAATGAAGCAAAAGCTGCAAATATATATATAT
>JARGYV010091478.1:0-20454 GCA_029532675.1 Ornithodoros moubata
GCCTGTCTTTCATACCGCAAGCTGCAAAAGCAATCTTTATCAACCCGTCCACCCCTAATGCACCTGACTTTCAGTACATTGTGCTACTAGGGATATTGTACACTTCAGTGAGCGATTTTCTTTCCGTTTCACTTTTTTCTCAGCCAGTTTTCGGCACGTGTTTACTGAAGCCTGTGTATGCTGAAATTCTGAAAGAAAAAAAGGAAAAAAAGAAAAGAGGCCAACAATAACACCAACTATATAACCCAAAATAAATCATTTGGGTCGGTCCTTCTTTTCTTTTTTGGGTGGGAAATTACTTTTCCGAATGTTCTGGTTGCATTCATTACTGACACGGATGCAAAAGCAGGTGATCTGAACTGAAGATATTTTCGAACTAAATGAATTTTCTGAAATGTGTTGGGAGAAATTTCCTATTCTGGAGACTACGCAGTGCAGTGATCTTGGGCATTCTAATCATGTCTGTCGTAATGAAAATAGCTGATGAGCAGTAGTAACAAAAGTGATCTTAAACCAAATTTCACTGCATATAGCTTGTAACTTATGCATAGGGTTATTCGTTTTCAGGTTTTATGATTTTTGAAATTCGGGGGGAATCGGGTGCTACGGTTTCTGTTTGATATGTCATCAGGGAATTTTTGGGTGAAACGAAAGGCATATGAAACTAGCCACTGTGATGCTGGGACGAGAAACAAGAACCTTTATTGTTCCAATTGTACGATACTTTGACAGAGCTTTTCTGCTGCCTATCTACTCGCCACTCCTGCTGGTTACACGGATTTGTTAACATACAGAATCGTATGCATTTTAAGCAATTCAGCATCCATTCAGGACCGTTCCATGTTTTTCCCACTGACTGAAAGGTCCTAACTATTGCCATCACAACTGTATAGCTATTCGTCACATTCACTCTCTCTACACCAGCTAAGCACAACTGTTTCACCTTCCTTTTTGCACTGTAGTAACATAGAAGGACATTAACAGTTGGTGTTGCTGTCACATCTGGGGATTCATCCACAATCACACTATCTTTTACACCTTTTACGTCTTCAACTATCTTCTCCATGTCCTTGCTGAAGACTTTCTTCAGGTATTTGAGCCTGAGCCGTTGCGCTGTCGGCATCGTCCTTGCTGCTGGGCAGTATTTCTCAACAAATTCACCCATAGCGCCGTCTGCTAGCTTCAGCTTGTTGTTCCTTCTCCTTCTACCTGCACGCCACGTCGAAAAGTGTCGTCTGCGAGGTCCCCGCTTTCTCTGCATCGGTCTTCAATCTCCTGTGGCGAGACAACGCCAGGTGCTCATGAATTCTGTCTTATGGCATTTTTTTGGGGTCCATCACCATCTCTGTCTTGCAGAACGTACAGGCTAAAACACGGCAGTTCTCATTCTTGAGCACAATTTCCAGATCAGGGTACTCGGCGCACCAGTCCTCAGGAGCTTTCCTCTTTTGGTCCACCTTGTCGATGACACTCCCCGTGACTGACTCGTCAGGCTGACCCAGTCAGTGGGCCAATCCACAAAAACTCATCTTTGGCTCCTGCAGGAGGGGATTATAAAAGGAGGACAAATAGGTTGTCACAAATAGCTCTCTTTGCTGATATTATGATTCACTTTTCCTACAGTTTACCTAGAACGACGAGTTGAAGGACCGCAAGGATTTCGGGTAGATATCGGGTTTTACCCAGATTCTTGAAAATTTGTTCGGGGGGAACTATCGTGAAAAATCGGGTTTAACCTGAAAACGAAGAACCCTACTTATTTAGTAACTCATCAGGGGAAACTTCTTTAGAGAGACTCACGTCATAGTTTCTGTAACATTTTCTAGGCTCAAAGCACTGACAAAAGTTCAGACAGCTCTGTCAGTGTTTTCTACTGCCTTAACCATTACTGTCCTGTGTTTCTTACGTGCTTTCAATACACCCCAGGAAATATCCAGGAGTGTTCTAAGTGCATATAATGGTAATATGTTGCAATATTCAGGTGCAGGTTTTGGACCATGCTTGTGGTGGTTATATCCCATTCAAGTGCATTTCTGTGCATGAGAGGAAGCAGAGAGTAGGGAAATCACGTTATCAGGTGTCTATCCACTCACGAGGCAGAAATAAGTAAGCAGCGAAGCCGTGAATAAGCTGCAGTAACGGAGGTGTTATGGAATCCACCCTCTAAATAATAGGACTGTCCATGCTGCTCAGTACGATAACTTTGTTTATTAAATTTACATGAAACAGGCCAAGCCCGTCTTGCGAAAAACATCCGTTCTCCCATGAAGATAAGTTTAAAAAGAAAATTCCCAAAAACAAACGGACACTTTCACACGGGCTTCCGAAGATGCTAGGCAAGCTTTTCTTTTCATCACCAAAACAAAACTGCAACAGGAGGACTACGTGCAGAATCATTGTTCCTTATTTTGGTGTTGCCAACAAGGTCCTGCCTATTGCACACAAGAAAGTGTGTTGGGGAAGAGAAATATGCATGCAGTGCATATTTCTCTTCCCCACCACACTTTCTGCACACAGCATATATTTCATACACTTGCATAGCATATTGGCGAATGCTTCTTCAAATGTGTTCATAAATTCCTTACAAGTAAATTACAATAAACACCTTTTGACATTTTTACTAAATTGCAGATATGAGAAACCCTAATTATAACCTAGTCACTCCTTACAGATCATCACTTTAATTTGAAATTTCAAATTTCCCAATTGAGTTCCTTTCAGTATTGAGTTTCTTTTTCCTGTTACTTGTGTACAGTTGACCAAAATTTGAGGTTATAAGTAACTGTGCAGGGCTACACGCCACTTCATCTGGCAGCAATGTTTCAGCATCATCACATCATTGAGCTGCTTACATCTACTTATGGTAAGACCTAGTAGTATATATGTCAAGACCATCATCGGTAAAGTTTCAGTAGTTTGAATTGACCTTAAACCTTTCTTTCCAGGAGCTGACCCAAACATTCGTGATAACAGTGGTCGTAAAGCAGAACATTACTTAGCTGGAGTTGAGTCCCTATATAAGAACGGAGGCAGAAAGACTCAGCCGCCATGTAAGCACTCAAATCCTCCCTTGCGCTCATCGGAACACGGCTCTCTTGGGGGGGCTGGGAACCCCTTGAGCTCACCTGGTGCCACCAAACAAAAGGGTGTCTCTCGCAGTCAGTCATTCCTCAGCCAGACATTCCGCAGGGCTACACGGCCAAGCGTAGGCATTAGAGCATCTGCAAGACCACGTATCAAGTCTATGTTTCAGTAATCCGTGTACCTAATTTTGCTTTTTTTTATCCTCCACATGCTTTCACACCCTTTAACTTAGCAACACCAGCTTTTTTACTTTTTAGGTGAACACCACCTTTTTCATCTTAAAAATTATGCTAACTCTAGATGCTTTATAGCTTGACTGCTTCATGTTTTGAAGTTGCACACTTCAATATTGTGCACCATAAAGTGGCATTGCATATGCATGCATTGCTTTATTAAGAAAGATTGCAATTGTATTCTTTTCAAGTTATCACTCTTGGCAGGAAGTCCTCCCGTACCACTGCCTTATCATAAACCTTTTCACTTGCAAAGCTCATAGAAATCAAAGGCACATAAGCAGTAAGGGGTTTATGGCATATGTGTATCAGCTTTTCTTTCTCACTGCTGTCTCATTTTTTACTTTTCCTGTCAGCTGATGCAGAGGTAAGATATCACACTGATGGTGTGAATAGCTTTGCCTACATGAGCTTCATTTGTGCATACAAATTCTGGTGAAGGGTTATATGTATTTGCAATGAACTGTTCTGCTATACTTTGTACCTACTGTTTATACTAACTGTAGCTGTAGAAAGATCTTTAAATTTGCAGCATAATTGCACTGTAATTTATGCACTGTCAAAGCAGAGCATCATAGTAGAGAGTTTGAATATGACAAGAGTATAGTTATTTAGAAAGTTGTTCTGTTTTCAGAGCAGTTGATTTTGTATGACAAATGATATTTGCAAGAGCACATGATATGTTAGTCATCTTAGATGAACATTATGTGAACAATTTTGAATACTTTCTTAGTGACGGTAGCATATGTTATCGATATATTTTACGCATATATTTTATGTTATTGCCGTTTTACTCGGGCTATGTATTTCTACTAACCTTTTTTAAGTTGCAGCATGTTAATGTGTTTGGTGTGGACGTGGTAAGGGCAACTGAGGGAGCTTTTTCATATGCATTCTAGTGTAGTGTTTATTTTGTAACTAAGACAGTGTGCATGCAAGATCTTAAGGCTCGTGGAGTGCTTGAGTTTAGAGGAGCCTTAGCAATACAATTGTCAGAAGATAACAACAAGCATTCTGTGCATTGAGACGACTTTCTAAAACTTAGTGAATGAGCATGTGGTGATGTAGAAACACTTCAGAAAGGTATGAACTTCTTTGTTCTCGCCCTGGATAAAGGCAGTAAGAAAATACTTGCCTTAGTGAGAGACTTCTGCTGCCAAGAATGGCATTTGATCAATCTTGTTTTCATTGATGAAATTTGCATGCCTCTGTGATGCATCGATAGAGGAATTAGTTGCAAGTTCTTACTCCCTGCTCATGCCAGGCCCTTAATCCATGATTGCACCTGGGGATCACCCTGCCTACTTGTATACCCATGAAAACATTTGCACCTGAAAATCGATGACAGATTCTTATGCAGTATGAACTGCTAAGACTTGTGCCATAAACACATGGTGCCTCTTACCTTTCCTTGTGGCTATGGAGACAACTTGCTTGTGATGCCCATTGCAGAGGTCACGTGGGGGCATCGTGCTTTACGGTGTCATCCTACATGTTTCTACATTTTTTTTGTGGTGCTACATTTGCATCTCTTAAGCTGCAATTACGCACTTTAGTAATTTTTCTGAGTGTGCTCACTACTGCTGCTGGTGATAGTCAGTCTTTTTTTTTTTTTTTAATGGAAAGCAGCACATCACCTGAAATCGAAACACTGAAAGCGAAATCGTCCATATACCTTGTTTTTATTGGTTTGCATGTTATTTAGTTACTAGGTACAATTTTACATTGTACTCTCTGTCCAAATATCAGCCAAATCACATTCCACTATTTTTATGCCTTGTGCATACAACAGACCAGGCACTACTTTATCTTTGTTGTGCTTTCATGTGGGCTTGCAGTTTGTCTGTACATTTGTGTGAATTTTATGACTTCTTCCCTGCATTTAAGCCAGGGTTGTTGACCACTTGTAATTACAACCATATCCAAAGAAATGCACTGTTATGCAACTCACAACTGGGAAAAAAGTGCAAAAATGTTCACGTGAAGAACATAATAGCAAATTATAAAAATAACAATTTGAGGAGCGTTGAGCATTGCAGCTCAAGTTTATACGAAGTGAAGTATTGAATATTCTGGACGCTAAGCACTGAAATTTGCCTATAAGTTTTGGAAGTTTTGCAAGAGGGATATGATGGCAAGACACTGTTGAAAGGCATGAGGGCGAGGTGGTGTGAGGTCTGCTAAATATGCAAGACCAGATTCATGGGAATGGTCTCAAAGTATTTATACAATGGGTTGTACTTATATTGAGAAGAGTTTTGAAGCAATTTGTAGCTCTGTAGCCACAAACCAGCTGTCCAAACAAGCAGCTTTCATAAATAACCTAGTGACTTTCTCTCTGTACATGTCAAATAGGGTATTTGAATGTCATATTATATAGAGCAACATATTTTATGTCTACCTTTAAAATGTCTGGATTCAACATTTTATGAGCAAAGAGGTCTATTAAAAATGTTTGTAGTGCCAAGGGTGTACTGGCAACAGAGAAAGTGCCTTTTTATGTCACAGTCACTTGTAAAAGCCTCTTGCATATATATAAGTATGTAAGTCTACTGCATCCATACTAGCAGTGGACGGCTGTTTGGAGCTGCTTTGCTTACATCAGCAGTGGCTTCAGAAGGTCATGTGTCACATGCTAAGCAACTTGATGAAGCCACCGCTAGGAATATCTCCTCCCAGCCCCAGTTGAGAACCAAATAAGGTTTGAAGCAGCCATTCACTGCTTGTATGGCAAAGTTTGACCGATATACATGTTGTCAGCCAAAGAGCTTCAACTTCGTTCTGAATATTACATATATAGTATTGCACAGGTGTACACCTGTTGGCACCTCAGACATATACTTACCGTATATACTTAAATTTCCATGTCTTCATTTTAATGCTTTATTCATTTATTTAACTTATTCTGGTTTGTGTGACCTTTCTGAGTGGTTGCATATTTTATATTGTTCTATTTTGCCCTGCTCAGGGATCAGCATATGGTCTTTGTTTCCATGCTAAATTTTGTCATTGGCTCATACTTTTGGGTGTATGGTGCTCTGCTAGCCTGAATGTTCCATATCTGTCTTTACAGTTGTTATTGCCTTCGGTTTCTGCTAGTTCAGGTAATAATACAGGTGAAGCATAGAGGCTTAAAACATTTTTTGTGCATCTAATAGGTTTACATCCTTGTAATTAAGGCATTTTTCATCTTTTTTTTAATATATCAATTTATATAGATGTGCATTCCATATGGCACAAAGTACAAATATTAAAGTTCTCTCCTTTTTTTTTNCCACAGTAGTACAGCAATGGTACCAAGTGTGCATGGCTTTTAATCAGTGATATATTAAATAGTGCGAGGAATATTATGCACGTAAGATAGAGTGTTCTAAGAGAGAGTGTTCACCATCCCTTTTCCTCTTTTATCACGAGATACCTAGGAGAAATGTGTGAATTACTGCCACTTGTAGCCGTAAACTATACTAGAAAAGCCTGAATTCTGGCAGCAAGACAAAACAATACAGGGAGCCCCAGCAACTCTTCCGAGTTCCTCTGTTTCTTTTTCATCTTGTTGCCAAAATTCAGACTTTTTAATGCAGAATTTATTCACAAGCTTGCCTTGCATTAATGCCATTTTATTTAGTATTCACCTGTCAGATATCCTAGGTACTGCCTTATCATGATTGTCGTTTGGTCTTCTGCAATAAATATGTACCGCAGTCAACATTTTTTCTAATTCATTTCGATGAAAATTGCACTGTGCACAAATTCTTCTTATGATATTGATCAAGAAAATGCAATATCTCTGTCTGCGTCTTTGGAAAAGAAGTGCCATTTCCCTAACTGGATGAGCTCCCAGGTAAGAAATGTACACCTGCTGCAGCATATTACCGTTTTCGATCATGATGTTGAAAAACATGTGCCCTGCAACTCTTCACTTCATTCTGTCTATCTTCATCCCAACTATGAGCTTGCCTTTGTTCAACACATGCTTCAGCCATGGCTGCAAATCATCTCCACCCTATTCACTTCAGTACCCGTGGTAGCTTCTGGTGGCACCTGGGAGTGGTTGCACACTTAGTGGAAGACTGGTGTTTAGTGTATGAATTTGTGTCTTTTTTGGTTTTCTCCCATGCTTTAGTCTATTACACTCTTCTTGGACTTTGTTTTCTGTTTTCGTTTTTTCTCAAGTTGTGTCTACTGCATGCTCTTGAATACGGGTGGATTGTGGATATGGCTCTGGTGGCAAGACATGGAAATCCCAAGGCTGTGCTCTAAATGCTAAAAATGCTCTAAAGTTGTATGTGAGGCAAGATTTTTGCTGGGAATAAGGTGTAACTAGTCATGTAGTCTACATTATCTCCAGTCCATTGTACTTTGAGCACAGAAAATGTGAAGATTCTCAAAATCCTTGCTCGACCTCTTGAATTTTTTTCTGGAAAAATTCTGGAAGGTTTGTGTCACATGTAATATCTGGCTACAAAATATTTCTGCTCTGGTACCACGTGTTCCAGCGCCAAACAGCATCAGAAAGCACGTGCTTGAGGCTTTGGATGTTTTCACATGAAACCGCCCAACCTGTAGTAATAAGCTGTGATTGCATTTTATGATGAGCTCAGGCAGAAGCAAACTGTAACTGATGAGTTGAGCAGAATGTCAGCTTGTGGCACTAAAGAGTAGCTCTACAATAATTTTTGCTGCTGCCTGCCACAGGGTTTGATGACTTTTAATTTACACAATGTGATTGTTTCTGTTGTCGAAAAGCTTGGGTCATACTCTTCTTGTTGATGGTTGTGCTTCATACATATTCATATGTACCACAACTGTAGGTGTTTTGTGCACTTGTTAGTTTTGCCATATTTGTTGGAGAGAGAAGAAATTAGTATATATAGATCTTATGTAACCAGGAAGAACATGTTGTGAGAGTAGTCATCCTTGTATTGTTTTTAATTGCAGCAACTACTTGCACAGCAGAGAAGGATTTTGGCTTCATGCGGATGGGATCATTCAACAGTCGAGTGAAACGAACTGCAGCAGCACTCACAGGATCATTTGCAAACACAAAGCTGAAACCATGGGGATCAGCAGATAGTGTTGCAGAAAACACAGTAGGTCTCACATAAATACAGTGTGATTATTTCAAAAAAGGGGGTGCAAGTGTGACAAAGTGTGATCTTTGAGGACAGGCTGATGCAAGATGGGAACATACCACTTCCCTCCTTGCATCCAAGTGCTCCAGGTATTTTTAGACAGTAATGATTAGAGATTTTGTGGTGCAGTAACAACTAGGCCCATAATGCACCAAGAGAAATAAAAATTTTGAACTACGTAGCAAAGGAAGTAACGAATTCATTTCGCATGGGAAGCTCTGGCAAAGTGCACACACACATATGAAGGCTAGTAAAACTATGCTACCTCCGAGTCAGATTCCTGTATTGTTCTCACCTGTAGCCTGTTTATTGAATCATTATAATTGTGAGTTATAGCAAGCTGAGAAGACAACGTATACTACTGTCCTGTCCAATGTATTTCATAAATTCACATACATTTATTTTGTATTTTACCAGCATGTGGTAACTGCTATACTGGTGACGATTTAATTGAAACTCTTGTGAACAGTTATCATCTGTGGCTTATGGCAGAGTAGTACTTTATTCGCATATGAAAATCAATTTAGAAATGAGGACCCCGATACCCACAACGTTTCAAACGTGTCACGAAGTGGGACACTAGCATCACTGTGGTGACCTTTTGATAGCCCAATAATGAGGTAACGATAGCAATGCAATTAGTAGTGTAGTGTCAATAGTATCAATTTATGAAATCAAATAGTATCAATTTATCTGTTGGTTTGAATGGTATAGGAGCACTTCGGCTGCTTTAAAAGGAGGCAACTGGGAATCAGCCTCATCATCTTTTAAACAGTGGTTATGTCCAATGAAACTCATGCAATCATCACTGTTCTGTATCATAATGGATGGAGGAGATGGCTGTTTCTAAGATTGCATTAAAGTCAATCATTTGAACATTAGAAATTTCAGAGGCAGAGGTTCAGTTCGTGCAAAGAATGCCTCAGGGTGCCCAAGAAAGTCCAGCAAGTGCAACCACTACCACCTAAAGAAGAATCAGGTGCAAGATCAATTTGCTACCATTGCAAAGGTTACTTGCAAATGGAAACAAGCAGACACAATGCGTTTGAATGTACCGTAAGGCGAAGAATTTTGGAAGTTGGCCTGCTGTCATGATGGGCCACAAAGGAGCCACTTCGTTCGAAGAAAAACAGAACGCACACAAGAAGTATAGAGACTGAACTACAGGAGACTGAGGTAAAGCAATTTTCCCAGTGGAGGTGCCAATCAGACTGTTTGGGGGTCCCCTGGAAACTTGCTTGTCCGAAGATGAAGAGGCGAATGTTATGAGGCGTGTCATACCAGCAATGAAATATCCTGAAACAATTCATGTTTGGGGTTGCTTCTCATCCAAAGGAGTGGGCTTGCTCACTGTCTTCCAGAAAACACCACTATGAACAAAGAGAGGTATCAGAAACTCCTCTGGGAACAAATTTTCCCAGTGACCCAGAAGCAATTTGGAGAGGAAGAAAGCTTTTTCCAGCACGATGGAGCATCATGCCACAAGACAAAATTCACTACCAAGTGCATAAATGAATGGAACCTTCATATTTTGGGTCTGTGCCCAGGAAACTCTCCAGATCTCAATCCTGTCAAGAACTTGTAACCTGTACTTTAAAAGAGGGTGAACAAGCATTATGACCAACTCTAAGCAATTATATGACAAGAATGGGCACCCATCGGTGTGGGTATGGCACAAAAACTAATAATCAGCATGCCAGGATGAATTATCAAGGCTTTGAAAAAGAAAGGTGAACACTGTAAATGTTGAGCATTCATACAAAGCTGCTTTACCTGACAATAAAAGTTGTAATTCACCTTACATGTACATCAGAGAAGTGCTTCAGAGAAGTGCTCAGAGAAGTACAAGGATCTGTAATCTTCCGAAAATAACAAATTTATGTCAGTCTCAAACGTATGGCCAGGACTGTGGTGCCTAATACATTGCTGGTTTTCTTTCTAATATGTTTTGTTTGCACTCCATAACCTGTGAGTTTATTTACCTAAACTGCTCAAGATTTCACTAGTACCAGGTTTTCCTCTACTGCATTACAGAATTAATGGCTAATTTGCCTGCAGGTGTTTCTTTCCTTGAAAGAGTGTGAAGCAGCACAATTTTAATCATTACTAAAAGCTCTGGTCAGTACTAATACCAGGTTTTTGCAGGTGTCTTCTGGCATGTTTCCTCCTAAATATGCAATAAAGAAAAAGAAATCTAAGAAGATTGGGCTTCCAAGGTAGGTCTGCATAAATGCTTTGTAGCTTTTCCTAGTGAAAAGTACTTCCTGCACCCAGTAGTCTTCACTACCTGTAGGACCTTAATTCCTATGTAATGTGTTTTGCGTGCAAATTGATGAATGAGCTTATTTTTTCATGCAGCACCATGTTGTATTTTGATAAGTTGTGAAGCCAACAACGCTCCATGTGCATTCGTCCTACGATAACAGTTGTTCTAGTCACCAAAAATTGCATAAGTTTAGTTTCATAGGTTACCGTGTCAACTGAGATTAAAGGCACTTAAACTTGAGTAGTTATTCACTTCGCTTTCGTCAACATTGATTAAGCTGGTATTTCGTCCATCATTGACAGTGTTGGTGCATTTTGTAAAATGGTTTAAAGTGTTAGTTCAAGTTGAAGGAGTTGAGTAATCTATGTTTAAATCTTAATTTGTGTTGGTAAAATAAGGCACGAGTTTCAGCGGAATGTCTTCACAATGTCGAAGACAATCCTGCTAAAAATTGTCTTTACTCAAGTGCCCTCTTAAATTATATAATTTTATAATTTCAGTTCCAGCAGTGTGGAATCCTTAAAGTCGAAGCTCAGCTTTACTCCTAGCTTGGACTCCGACTCGGACAGTACATGCGGCTTTCCTTCGTGATAGGAATGGAGGTTTCACATGGGCTAGAATCAAATAGGCCATGTGGAACGAGCCATGTGCCAAATGATACCTGCATTTAGAACAGCACATTCCCAGTGTTAAAATATTTTTCTACGTGTAGTGTTTATTTTTATCTAGCCTTTATCAAGGTATGGTGGGATAACAGATCTGTTATATATCACATCCAGTATTGAGTAATGTTTGCCAACTGAGTGTACTATGGATTGTACGTTCTCTATCTGTGATGTAGTGGTACAATTTAAGCACTATCGTGCTGTGTTCATGCATATTTTTAGTACTGATGTGTTTAGTGTTGCAGTGAATACAATTGTGTTGCAATAACATTTCATTTGAGTTACGCAAAATAAACTGCCGCTCCAGTCTGATTTTTAGTGTTGCCATTAATTTTATGAAGCTGAGATATCTCTGAAATTAACACATGCACCATGGAATCATCACATTATCCTGTTCATCATTTATTCTGTGCACCTATTTCAGTCCTCTGGAAGTCTAAGAGTTGAGCTGCTTGAAAACATCGACTCGAACTGCCGCCCGCGGCCCATGGTTAAGACCGAGGGAGCACCAAATTGTGCAACCCAGGTAGTGACAAAGGCGGTGGCAATGCTGAGAGCATTTATATCAGACAAAGCAACACCATTGGGTCATCTGGAGAAATGGTCAATGAGCATCAGTATAAAGTGCTGGGCATACAACAGGGCATAAATGAGATTGGGAGGACGGATTCTGGGGCGATGCCGTGTAACTGCACAAGACAGAGCGACGAGCAGAAAGGGGCAAAACGAGCAGAAAGGGGCAAAAATAGCCATGGTTGGGCACCCGATATACCAAAGTACATCTTGACTGCTCCTCTAGGTAAAAGAATATCCTGGAGTTGCAAACCTGTCGTTGGGGGCTGTCGGAAAGCCTGGAGTTTAGTCTCTTTTTTTGCGCAATGTCATCAAAGGAGAAAAACGTGGTCTTGATGGTTGCCGGTATAGAAGTGCTTGTGTGGCTTAGCGCGTTTCACTGTCCGGGAAGCCTACATATGTTGGGTTCATAATTCCAAATTGAAGAGACGCACAGTTACGTTCACACAATAAGCGATGCATGGCAGAAGGCATAAACAAGCAGCTTATGGTAGGTGAAAATTGTGAGGAGTGTGCCCCTGAAAACGATGAAAGTGCTTGACACTGAGGCATTGTAATTAATCCAAATGCAAATTGTGCAAATTCACCACTTGTCCAGAAGTGCTATACTGCATTTCAGCAGTGCATAACTTGCAGGAGAAGAACTAGGGAGGTAGCCAAACTTTCGAGTCGTCCGAAGGACGGTGCAGTACTGGTACCTGAAGCATCCACCATTAGGCATGTTGGGCATTGAGGTGCGCAAAGAGAGTGCATTGGCAAGGGCCCACTGGACAGCCTCAAAGGCAGCAAAAGAGTACGAAAGGGCTGGACAGAGAGCTTTCTGTTGTGAAGTACTGCTCTAGAGGGCTCAGGACCTTGGCACCAGGATAAAACGGCGGTAAAACTTCAAACCATATAGGTGATCAGCAGGGCACAAGCCATCCTTGCTGTCCCAGCTTTGGCCTAATAATAATTGGTGAGTTTACATCGTGAGACAACTGTGATCATGAGCGACACCATAGGGTAGGACTGCAGATAATTTAGACCACTTGAGGATCTTTTGACGTGCACTGGAAATCTTCGACACAATGTGCCAGTAACAGTGTTTACCTTCCCGATATTGCTATCGTCCTCGGCCGGGATCGAACCCACAAACTTGAGCACAGAAGCCCGACACATTACCACTGCGCTGCCGAGGGCGGTCCACCTTTGACCTATTTACCATTGTTATCTAAAAGTGCATCCTGTGCATAATACTACACCTTTTAGGAGTGCACTAACTGTGATCATAAAAGTAATATAATGATGATGTACACTGTAACTTTGTTTACATATTTAGTGGGTATTTGAGAAAAAAATTAAGAGCAGCTTTGAAAAATTTTACTTTTTATGCGTCTACGTAATGCAAATGTATAACAAAATAAATGTATGAAATGTTATCCAGAAGTGAATAATTGCAACACAGACAGATTTAATACCAACACAATATACTATGCAGTATGCTTTAAGGCAGTGATATGTCTTGACCGGACCAGAATGGATACAAGGAATACACAGAGCATTAAAGGGACAGTCTCGTGCAGAAAGGTCGATTTCGAAACTTTACTGAAACAAGAACTGTTAGTACAAATGTAAGTAATAATCGAAAGTCTATCGGCACGAGTTCAATAGTTTTTGAGAAATTTAACAAAATAGTAGAGAAAGCAGACAACAGATGTCACGTGTTATCATCATCTCCTTCCTTTCTTACATAAAAAAAACGTCATGGGGTGACGTCAGCAGGAAGTGGCGGAAAAAGCGGGGTCTCCCGCCCTCGTGATCGGCTTACGTGCGCGATCACAGCACTCGCCTTTCTTGCGGGCAAATGCTCACACTAAAATTTGAATGAGATCTGGCACACCATCGTCTGCTTCTATTGCCTCGATTCGCTGCTCTTTTCGTCCAATAGCAGACTCCTGTACTTGCGGATGTTGTTGTCGTATCAATTTAATTTGTTTAACTTAATATCCGCTGCGTTTCTGGCAAAAAAAAATTAACAGTGTGCCATTTTCGACAATGGCGATTCGAATGGCATAGGTTTTAAACAGGTCGTTGGGTACGAGACCGTCCCTTTAAGGGAGCGCATGAGTCAATGAGACCATTTATGAAGCACAGATATTTCAACCTAACCTTAATGAAAGAAAACATCTTGTGTGATCCCCAAAAGGAAGATGCATATGATTATTACACAGCATTTTGGGAAATGGCGTCAATCAACTTTCTTCCCTCTCTTAAGCTGTGTCATTCCTAATGTGTACTGCTAGCATTATTACAATGGTAGAACTGAAGAAGATAGTTAAGCAACGTTACATTCTTCAGCAAACCTAATGTTCCTTACCTCATTGATAGTCCTTGTAGCTGTACATTTAGTATAGTGCTTTGAAACATGGTTCCACGGTTACAGCATCATGATTGTTCCGTACTGTTCTAATTCTGTGTGCGCATGTTGCATTGCCTAGATATCTTCACAATATAGCAGTTGGTCAGCAATGGCCAATACAGCAAACTGCAGAGAACTCTCAAACTCTAAACACAGACGATCCTTTTGCAGATTACCAACATTAAAAACATGTCAGGCAACCCAGCAGCATTGGAGGTGTTGGAAACATATCAAGCACCTGAAATACGCTTATCTTCACATAGCAATTCTACATGGCTAGAAGTTGACAAACTATCACAGAGCATGGGCAAAAAAATCTTGTAATTGGGAAGCAAAGTACGAGGTGAAAAGCATTAAGTGAGCAATCTGCCAAAATTATAGCAGCCTCTGCTACAAATACTAGCTGCTTTCTCAAGTCATATATTTCATGGCAGTTTTGTTAACGAAAGCAGATTTTTTCCATTATGAGGTCACGTAACTGCAGAAACCTCAAGCGGTTAATACTGCTTCCGACACAGTCACCTGCAATCTAAAACTCGTGGACAGATGGACTCAATGGACAGTGTAACCGTACAATGAAGGAGAGAACAGACCTATGGTTCAATACATCAATAGAGGAGAATAGTAGTTTAACGGCAGTGTAGAGGCGATTACAGCAAGAGTACAGAGGCCAAGCGGCTACTGAGTGAAAGACTCTTCGTTTAGTAAAAAAACACCATAAGTGATTGTTTTTTGTAATAATGTACCCAAAAAAGACAAAAGCGTACAAAACACTGAACTAACCATCGGTGTCTGCGCACCACCTGGTGCAAGCTGATCAAAGGCCCCACATGATTTCATAACCATTGCACAACATTTTCTGCAGACATTGAGGGTCATTCTTATTCCACTTTTCATCTCACACTCTTTTTTGGGAAATCTTTCAACAAAAGTCTTTCCCTCTAGAGTGACTTGGCCTCTGCAATCTTGGTCATCCCCCCCACCTCAAAAAAAAAAAAGCTCTGGACAGCTCTATATACTGTTTATGCTAGAAGGCCAAACAGCATGTCTGGAGCTGTCATAGTTTATGAAGATCTCTGTACACTACAGCAGAGCTTTGCTTCAAATAAGTATATGTGAAATAATATAAAACAGTTTAAGATGTTACCTTCACCAAGAAATATGTCTTTATTTTACATCTGAGTGTTAAAACCATATGGTATATGAATATGCTAAAAGTAAAAAAAGGCATTACATCTACACATTCACATTTGTTACCTATAAGAACATTTGGTGAAAGGTCTTAAATTAAATGTGCTGCAAATCACTTTTTGAAAGATTCATGCAGTACTTGCATTCAATGAGGAATGGAATAACAGTAAAATATGAGCAATTATACAGTATGAATAGTATGAATGACAATGCTAAAAAAACTTATGCTGTCTGTACAGGTTCTCTCTCACACAACATGACACACCGTGCCAGAAGCTCCCCACTGAACACAAAAGGAAACATGCTTCCTAAAAGTGGCAGTACACTATACATGGTCATTACATAACTATAACAACTCTGGACTGACAAATGAACGGCAAGATTTGGTTCCTCTGAGACATATGGGGGCAGATTCAAAGTTTGCACAAGTAAGTTGTTAACAATACAGTTGCACTACAAATTGCCTCTCTGAACCAATTTACATAAAGCAAAAAAGAAAGCCTCACCCTGTCCACGTTCAGGATACATCCGTATGATACATACGTGGTCACAATGTTACTGCAAAGAACATAAGCTCGAGTTTAGTTAAAATCATAGCCTGTCAAACTGTTAAGGTCCTTTGGGGGGTACTATTACGGCAGGAGTCGTAGAAACAGTTGTGGGCGGGATTTGCAGACTTTCTCGCTCTTTATCTAGGCCAGGTCTGTAACTCTCACGAAGGGCATCGAGGCGCTCAGGTGTTGGACCCCAGCGCGCATAACCTGCATCATTCTGTAGGAAGATGACCTGAGTCCCATGTGCAGAGCGCACGTTAACCTCTAGCCTGAAATAAGTACAATGCCGTAATTATTGCTGCATGCACAAAAAAAAAGAAAAATGTTTCAAGGAAGTACCTTGGCATGATATGTTGAAAGCCATGTCTGTACTCATGATCATAGGCAGGTATTAGCAGCTGCTCTCGCTTGTACCTAATAATTATAAAACAAAGTGCTGCTCACCTCCTTCACCTGTGACCATGATCTACCAATATAATACACATGCTAAATAACTGTATTTTCTATAATGTACCTATTTCTCCTTTATTTATAAATGTAATCGCTCTCATAGAGTAACTATTGCCTTGTATTGCAAACGGTCTGAGTTTAAGAGGTTTGAGAAAATCAGAGTGTGCATACAGGAAATCTATGAGACTACAAGTACATACTTGATTATATGAGACAAAGGTATGTGCTTGCTTTGCACATAAAAACGACACAGTACGCTGCATAGATCGAGGCTCAGCACAGTTTTGCATGCAGTAGATCCCATGTTAAAATGGCATAGATGCAAACGCTGGTGGCAGATACACAAGACCAGGTTTAGGTGCAAATTAAACCAGGGAGACATGAGCGAATCCCATGTATCCTCAAGGTTGTACTTGTGCTCAACCTGTGGTTTGCTCAAAGATTTTTTATTTCATGCTCATAAATGCACACCCCTTAATTCTTACAATACATACCAAACATTAAATCACCAAAAATAAAAATCCTATAAAACTTTCTTATTTCCAGTCTAAGCTTCTTTTTCTTATTCTACTGACCTACTGGCTTCCAGCGTTGTCAGAGCAGTGGGAACAGGATCTCGTAGATCAGGAAAAAACACGATGAATGACAATGGCTCCTGGGATTCTGTTAGCAACCGCTGAAGGGCAACAGTTTTCCAATTAACAGTTAGCCTCACTACAATAAGCTGAAGGTTACTCCCTAGTAGTAATAATGAATAAATCAACCAAACATAAGAGCTTCACCTCCAACAGAATTTTCTAACAGAATTTTAAAATGTCACAGTGGTAGTATTTGAAACTATACCTTAAAGTGCCGCCAAAATTGCGAACCATGGAGGTATTTTATACCTATCTAATCACGAACAACTTTCCCAAGAATTACATGTGTATAACAGGTAGTTCTTCAGTATTTCTAGTATCTTCAATTAGTATCTTTAGTATTTTATGTAGTTCGCCTAAATAGAGAACAGAGCAGACGACGGATATTGAGGGGATGCCAGATGTTACCAACTGGCACAGCTATGCACAGATGATACAGATAATGACTTCGTCAAATGTCTCACAGAACTGACAGAACACTCCAAGACTGTGCTGCTTCTGGGCACCCTTTATATTGTTGGCAACATATCTAAAGGTTTGGGAACCAATTGTCAAAGACATGTATGGCATGTTGAACCATTTGTGGTCAAATGGATACTATATCCAGCCAATGACCCGTAAGGCTAGGCAATTGTTGTATGGAAATATGCCTTCTTGGGCCAATGTGTTAGGGTGAAAAAGTGGATTAGTGTGAAGCATATGCTCACAAGTCAGATGGATTAGGAAGCATTGAGACTGAAGACAATTCACTGGTGGGACACTTTTGGGGACTTGAACCCGCTTACAGAGGGTAAAATTTACAAGGAATTCTGGCTAATTGCGAAGTAAGATCATCAAAAGTTGCATACTGTTACTTTTTCTCAGATACAGCAAAAAATTGCACACCCTCTGCTCTACCTCCAAGTCTAAACAACCATCTTTCTTCTTTTTGTTACCAAAGTGACTGTCCCTATCACTCGCACTACCTTAGTTCCAGAGCCACAAGTATGAAAATCACTGTCTTACAGTCTGTACCCTTCAGTACTCAGCCAACAATACTGACTGAGGATATAGGCATTTAACAAGGAACCATAATTTATAATTCCCTATTTTAATCCAGCTTATAATTTTTTACAGCAGTGTGCAGGGAATTGTTAGATATTCAGGGTGTGTTAGATATTCAGTGCCATTTCATTTCAATATATTTGGGTCACCAGATAAAACTACCACTTGCTACATCTGAGAAAATAGACTTGGTCACAGTAGTGAGACTTGATTTTGCTGCAGTCATACCAACATTTTAAATAAACACTATTCACAATGCTTAATGACAAATGTAAAAAGAAACTGTAGCAGTACCTCAAGGTGATTAACTGTAGCGTCCATGAGTTCCTCAGAAAATGGAGGATTAACTTCAAAAGAACCAGCAATTGGGAGGAACTTTAGGAACGATCTGTAATAAATGAATTGACAAAGCTCATAATTCAGGTAATGAAAAGCAGCAAATGACAAAAGTGGCCAGAGATGAAAGTCCAAATTTAGTACTCTTTTCATAACGATGAGCTGCCCCAAAATGCACTGGAAAAAGCAAAGTAGGAAATTGACAGGTAACTAACTGCATTTATTTTAAATTGAAGGATTACAATGAAAATCTTGTGTTCATGTAAGGTATGCTCTGAGGTCTGAAGACAGCCATGTTCGAGATCACACTTGTGCAAACATTGCCCCTCCACTTCTGAATGTGCTTAACGAGTGTTTGAGGCCAGGCACAGCGTGATGAACGGTCTTCTGTTCTGGATGGTGCCATAACCGTTATCCTGTCTTTCAGTCCTTCCACGCCGTCCGCTTCTCGGTCCGAAGTGCATACGTTGTCCGGGCCTTGTGGTACAGGAGTTGGACATACATGCCTCGTAGGTACCTCAGGCCTCCACAGTTCCAGCAAGTAAACGGTTGTGCAACACATATATCATGTAATGATGCTACGAGATTGCAACAGCTGAGATACTGCTTTCGGCCTCACAAATCACACCTCAAGTTAAGGGTGGGGTATTCTTGACTGCTTGCGACTGGCCGCGACTGGCCGGATCGGTTTCCAGGCTACGAGTCAGGGTGGCTTGAAGCCCTACAGGTCCTGCCAACAAGGCTTGCTATATTTATGATACAGCGGGTCTGATGTGGCGTCGATGAAGCAACTGTGTCAACGACATCTTCCACGCAATCGCCAAAGACAACCTGCACTTCACGCTCAATGTTGTATGAAAGCTCACTGACAGAGTTTGGTAGTTGCATGCGGCTCCTTAATCAGGTGTGAAATAGGGCTCATTGATGCCAATCTCTGAAGCAGTGCTCAAGAGTTGCTGTGAAGTGTGGATAGCTGCATCATTTGAAGCTAGACAGCGCTGGACCCTGTAAAGAATACACGAAGTGGCATGCTCGCTGCCCATCTTTCAAGCCATTCAAGTCCGCAATAACTTCGAAAAATTGAGCCCAATAATTCCTACAAGGCATGTTCACATTGAACTTGTCTGGCTTAGCTACGTAACCAGACCGGTTGAGGTACCGGGTGGCACATGCAGTCCAGAGGGACTTGTATTCCATCTGCTCCTGCCTGCCACTCTGGTGAATGCACCATCACAGCAAATTCGGCTTGCAAATTCACTTCCCAGTCTAGAGCATGAAGGAGTAACATCTCAGCCCACACAATCATGCTACTGGTCTTTATAAAATACTTCTGTGCAAGTATGAACAACAAAGAGAAGTTACAAAACATCTCGGGTTGGAATCTGCCATCAGCTTCCAACCAGAGGCTCATAAATACAAAAAAAAAAAAAAAAAGAAAAAAAAAGAAAGGTTTGTTTTACGACAATTCCGATGCGGTGTTGCAATTCTTGAGTGCTCGGTGCAAACTTTCAGTATTTTTGAACTCAGAAGCATGATCGTACAACCACATATAACATAAAGCCACAAAATCATGGTCCCATGAAATATTCGAAAAGTCAAATCATCAAAATATTTAAGCAATAAATAATATAATAATAAATGTATAAAAAAACTTTAAAATTATTTATTTATTTATTTATTTCAAGTACCCTCAGGGATTTACTTTACAGAGGGGAGTGGGTTTTTTTTTTAATGTACAGTCAACGACTTTATGATGTGGACCACAGGAGTGCGTGCCAAAACTGAGCGCAGCGAGCTCTCCCGGCTACCGCCGCTACTAATCGCACTCTTGCCTCAGGTCGTTGCCGCTGTTCTAAACTACGGCCGCACCCCCAGTAGTGGCCGCGCGGG
>JARGYV010091517.1:0-10020 GCA_029532675.1 Ornithodoros moubata
ACCGGACGAGGAAGACTTGTGGGTAGGCGACACGAAACAGTTGGGTCCACAGCGTGTAGGAGCGACTGCACTGGGATGTCCCGCTGATGCTGTTCTATGCTGAGCTGTAGTACAACCTGTCTGATTTGTGGACATAGTGTCATGCTATTTGCTCGTAAACTATTGCCCTCAATTTGAGTATCCCATTTTCACCTATAATTATGTACAACAATAAATGCCGATGACGATGTGGAGAAGTTCACTACTCCTAGTGCGGTAATCTACTCCCATATACTTATATAACAATATATAATGTAATGTGTTACTACAAATATCCCTATTGCTACGAAGTGCAATGCCTAGTGCAGACTTTGGCTCATGGCAGGGAGAAAAAGAAAATACCGAACAAATAAGTCAACTTCATACCTTGTGTTAAGTATAATGATTTTATTTGAGAGGAACAGAAGTCCTATGCAAATAGAGCACTCTGATTCGACTGCAGCACTCCGGAGATGGTCTGTCATGATTAATGCTGAACCCCCATAAAAGCACATCTAACTCTGGTCCTGTATAAAACACCTGCCGGATTTAATCACTGGAAAGGAAAAATCCATACGACAACAGAGATGCCTCCTTCTTCTCAACTTTCCAGCGATGCATCATGCAAATGAAATTCGACCGATTTCCGCCCTCTATCTCGCATGTATGTGCACACGACTCGAAGTTCTTGTGTCTCTCCAAAGATTTATTCGATCGCAAGTTCTTTATTTATGCGAAAATATTGGCGTGGAACGCAACATTCACCAAGCGTTCCAGGAACCCTTCAGGAATAAACAGATAGCGCGCACTTTTCTAATGCGTGTGGAAAAGCAGACGGAAGTTTGTCGTTTATGAATGATCTCGGAACGCGGCAAGAGGATTTAGTT
Organism: Ornithodoros moubata; assembly: GCA_029532675.1. Lineage (NCBI taxonomy): Eukaryota > Metazoa > Arthropoda > Arachnida > Ixodida > Argasidae > Ornithodoros > Ornithodoros moubata. The sequence goes on from JARGYV010091517.1 coordinate 906, forward strand.
AAGCCGCTGTACATAACATGATGAATTTGTTGTTAACAAAGCGGCGTGCGTGAGGCGCTGTGAAATATCGGTTTCGCATGCAGCACCCTCTTTTCCTCTCCACCCCTCCTCCTCAAATTGATTGATTTATGCCGAAAGACGTATGTGCGCGTGCAGTTGCGCGATCGATTGTCTTTATAGCGGAGTCCTGTTCTAAACTTTCTTGCAATCATTTGATTCGCCCGAAGTGCAACCCAAAGGCTTGTTTGCTACGGCGCTGTTTACCAGAACGCATCGCGTTGACTTTATTATATAGGAGTAAGATGTTGAATTCATCTTCTGCTCAATTGTGCTAGTTTCTGTCATGAATAAAAGACAATGGCAACAAATGGGAGACGTACCTAACCCCGAGTCAAAGATATGAAATGTATAAGCTCTATTTCACCGCTTTTACCAACGGACGTGACCAATACGTAGTTGATGTACCCCTCAGCGTAGAATGCACGAAACTGTATACAATATGGTGTGGACTGTATGGCTTTATGCCATTGCAGTGAATTCCAAAGTAAATGGGGTTGAATCTTAGATATAGAAAGTAGAAAATTAAATTAAAGGTAATAAAATTTTAGGAATACAGGGGGAAACAGAGGAAAGCATAAGGACCTGCACGGTTGTAACAATTAGAGACAGAAATAGCACTTCATTGTCTCCCATATGACTTCGTGTTTTTAGAGAATGCGTCACTAACACTGGCAACCTTAACGGTATAATCAACGATGTTAATGAAGTAAAATGTCGCTGGATGAATAAGAAACGAGTGACGGAATGGCAAAGTGTTCAGCGCTAGCACCTTGACAATCGTGTAGCAAAGTCGCTTCAATTATTCCACTACCAGTCCATGCTCTTCGTTAGAGACCTGCCCTGCCTTGGTGGTTTCCTTGCCAACCTCGCATACACAATACGCCCAACGATGCTCGGTGTCAGAAGTTCCATACTTTTCCAGACGACACTTACGCCTGCTGACACGCGCCCTCCCGCGGTAACTATTCGCGCGAACGGCTACCTGAGAAATGGCCCCAAACGCTTCAGGATGCCTCGCCTTTTCCTTTTCTGCACGCCGCAGTTTTAATTAGGACTCGCAAGTGACGTTGAGAAATTGCAGGATTCGTTAATGAGTTAGCGAGCTCTTAGCAGCTTTTAGCGTTCACGGGCAGCAAATGTTTAATTGTGTTACCGGTGCTTGCAGCTGCTGTGGGTTTCAGAGTAGAGCTTTAAATGAACCGTTATGGTGCGCTGGCTGTGAAATGCTTATGCGGAAGAGTACAAGCCTGCTTGCGTCCTAGGCGTCTGTGGCCAGACAACGATCCGAAATTGTAATGACCCTGTGTGCTGAGGCCGAAGAAGCAGATCAACGCTATTATACTGCGTGTTAAAATACGATTTATTATCTGTAATTTGGGAGGTTCAGAATATACTATTGAAAACACAGAACATGTTAAAACATTCCAGAATGAACGCAAGTTTACCCCCAACGTTTAATCAGTTACAGTAGATTTGGAGCACCACAGCTGCAAATGCCTGGACTCTAGACAAAAAAAAAAGAAAAAAAAAGAACAACAACATCGACGATATAATTATTAGGTTTCAGCATTGATTTAATTTTCTTTTATTAACTTCTCAACTAGAAAACGATCACGAATTATTCAGCCGACGAAGAAAGAGGAACGCGAAATAACACCCCCATGTAATCGTACAGACATGATGGTAATTGATGCAGATTAACCTCGATGGACAGACATGAAAAAAAAAAAAACAAAGGAAGGAAGAAAGAAAAAGAAGAAGAGTTCAATCCATTCAGAAGACAGTATGGTGAATGTAATTTTTATATTTTAACAATGCCATCGACTGAACACGGGAGTCCTTTCTGAGTTTTCCTTGGAAATGTTCGATGAAAAGGGGAAACATTGAATGAGGTGGTCATTGAAGTGACGTACAAAAGGACAGCGATCGACGAACAAAGGGAAAATTGTCCCAGTTGACACGTCTCCGCACAATCAATGGTGTTACCGCCCCCCCCCCAAAAAAAAAAAAAAAAAAAGTGCTCCTGAAGTCTGGGCCATTCTTTGTGGCAGAGTGCAGTGCGCTTGTTGTATTGCTGTGCAGGACAGTTCACCGTCTTGAGAGCGGGTATTCTATTAAAAAAAAGAAAATGCTAGCGAGAGTTACATTACCTAGTGCATTCACATTTAGCGTGTACGGTCCGGCGGGTGATCTATGCCAAGACACTCTCCAACTAATTAGCTACAATTAGCAGATGTGAATTTTCGTTAGCGTTTTTTGTGAAATAACGAGATTCCAGACTCCTAGTGGATCTTTAATGTGAGGCTGGCATGCCAATTGCTCGTTTAATTATTTGAACAGGCTACGCCCGCAGTTTTCAACAAATCCTGTAAAGTAGTCTGCTCATTATCAATATCAGTTGGTTCTAGTTGTGTTATGCGGTAAAGCATCTCGAGGGCGCGAATCGATCCCAGAGCCTTGTGATTTGTGACTAGGTATAAATTTGTGACTAGGTATAAATGCTATGGTTGCCAGTAATCACCGGGATGGTCATGACGACGTGGCTGCGGCTCGCGCGTTGGAAAGTAATAAATCAGCTTCTTGACATGAGTCGCCCAAACGAAATATTTTACCTACGTCGACAGTACCAGGCCTCAAGAACCTTCTAGTTCGCCGTTATTTAATAAGTTTCCTTTGCCGCTTCCATATGCACTAGATTTTCTTGATTCGAAGAACAGAGTTGGCTAGTTGTTTCATGACCCCCTAACACCCAAAGGCGCGAAACTGAAACATTTTTTTTTTCGCTTGATAACGTCCCACCTGGTAACTTGTATGAAAAGGCAAAGAAAGAAAAAAATTACGAACACAGCAAAACAGTGCAATCAGGTACAAGGACAATCTTCGGCAGTCTCAACAACTCTAACTAACGTATCACAGCTAGTCAAACCAGGGCACATTGAAACTTTGTTTACTCTATATACACTCTATAAACTCGCGTATACTTGCTAAGATACCGTCGGGTAGACAGGCAGACCTCACATGCTTGTTTTTGTTTAGAGTGTCAGGTGAAGCCAACATAGCACATATGCAGCACAAAAGCATGCACCGAGGTCATCGATTATCTGTGCGCGTTTGAGCTATATCTTAAGACCGAATTACCTGGTCGCTTCCAACACTATAGTTCGAACACGTGATGCACTTCGACTCGCCCCGAAAACCATTGAAGCTATCTCTCACGCTCAAAAATAGGCAAACGAACACGACGAACCGCAGTAAGCGACCTTGATGAATATGCTAACACTAACGATAGTGGCGCTGCGGAAAAAAGTAGCACAGGTTTCAATTTTCCAGTCTTTCACTTTGCCTGGTTACAAGGAGTAATGGTGTGTCAAATTGGTGAAGGCCGGACCAAATTATATTAACCCACGTCCTGTGGTGTGTGTTCCGGAAAAAAAAAAAGAGACATGATCACTGCCATGATAAAGTCAACATACAAAAGAGAAAGAGGCGAAAGAAAAAAGAACGGCTCGGTAAAGGGAGCAGGTGCTACACTATTAGACACATTTATTATGGGGAGGGCGATTCTCATCGTTGCAGCTCCAGTCTTTGCAATAGTGGGGGCGTTTCTCACTGGCTCGTGGAAAAGTAAAAATAAAATCAAGGTATCCATATATAAATAATCGTGTTGCATAGGGTACCCTTGGCTTTGCTATTATTGTTGGTTAACTCAACGTGAGAGACGTATAGCTGAGTCGAATTTATGTAGTGTTCTCACGTTGACTTTCATACGTGCGCGAAACCTTGCTGCGTGCATTCTTCTGCTTCCTCCGAACATTTTCTTCTGTTGATGGGCAAAGTTTTCGCATGCTGCTTTTCCATTTCGTTCTAGCTTTCAAAATAGGCCGAAACAGGACTAGAGAGATAGCGGCGTATTGACCACTGGCAAATTACAGGCATTAGTCGAAATAATGTTTCTGTTTTCATGACCGACGCTATGCACGTCCGCAACCCACACTGCCGAAGCAATGGATGCAACTGCACACGAATATCTAAGAATAAGCGCACCAAATAGCATAAGTGTCCTCGGTATCGGCAACCCGTTTTGTATCGCAGTGCAGTTCGTATCGTATTGTTACAGTAATTCCAAATGTAATTTTAAATTTCGAGTGCTCCATAAGAAATTACCAGACAAGCTTATGTGATTCATTTTTCATTGTTTTCACTCCTGCGCAACAATCATGCTCCAGAGTCGTTTGCTACATCATACTATGATCATGAAATGCGTATCATTCCGAGGCAAACTGTGATTCCACAACACTTCCCAAGCAGCACAATATACTGAAACTCGAGTGCAATAGGGGTGGTCATCAGGTGTCGTATCTGTTTGTCGCTGTCTTTCTGATGTGCTGCGAACTTCAAGAGCAATCTTGATCCATCCGCCCACCTCTATTGCACTCGATTTTCAGTACATTGTGCTGCTTGAGTCCAGGATGGAGAGAAACAGGTACTTCAAGGACAAGGGCTTGTATACTGCGTAGTGTTCTTTTGCGATGCATATATACCAATTAGCCCAACAAAATTCGCTTCTAGATGATTTTAGCTTTCTGAATATATGCTGTTTAAGTGCTTGAGAGCAAATTGGAGAAGATGGCAGTGCACGAGGTGGTAAATCGTTCTTGAGCATGCTGTCTCAGTTGCTCACAGCGCCTTCGGATGGATGCATAAACAACGCCTTTGGCATCAATGGATAGATACCTTCAAAAAGCGCCTTCTTTTCGATGGAATGCAAAAGCAACAGGGATTCTCAGTACACCTCGCGAAATTTGTTACGCATATCTTCGTTTTGTACTGTCTTTATTCGGTACTGGTCAGTATCTGGATAACTTGTTGTCAAGCCTTTTTTTTTTTTCTTTTTGCGCTGCAGGTGCTTTAGTCACGATGCGAGTCTTTTGTCGTTATGACGTTCTGGAGGGCGTTTCTCCTTATCAGAGCACTGTTATATATTAAATGTGACAAAATTCCTGGCAAAGTGAAATTATCATCAGAGGAGCGGGACGTACAAGAGTACGGGAAACTTGCAAGGAATCAAGGGAAGGTTAAGGCCGAATGAGAGCAAAGTGAAAAAGCAGAGCAATCTAAAAAGAGAACAAAAGCACAGGTATTCTGTATCTACTCTTTTATTTTTATATTATTAGCACTTCTTATATTCCACAGCATTCTTTTGTTTTTCTAAATGACGATGCAGGCCGTTAATATTCAGAATGACCATGAGGACGGCGCCTTGCACCTACAGCTGGAATTTTTCTCTCTCTGGACATCGTAAAAAGAAAAAGCAGAAAAAAAGCCTACTCTTGCCCATTTGCATTAGCGGCAATTACCCCTAATGCAAGAAGAAGGCGCTAAAAACATTAATAAATAAAACTAAGCAGCCTGACAAGACATAGAGAGGACGCAAATTGCGTAGTCGCCTTGGAAGGACACTGGAATGCGGTTATAAATGCCTGTTTTGCATTAGTTAAACGAGCTTTCCTAACCACACTCTCCAGAAAATAAATATCGCAGCTGCATCTGAACTTGAAACAAGGCTCAGAACAGTTATGATTACCTAGACAACGGGCGCACAAAAGTAATAATTAATCTCTTCCGTTTGCTTTTTGGCTTATGTTTCGTTGAAGGGGTGTTACCAACCGCGTAAGGACGAACACAACATCTCAAAGTTGTCGTCGATGGTGAAGAAAATATACAAATTACAAATTTTATCTAATAGTTCGCAGTTACACTTATTTTCTCTAGCGACAGTACCACTTGCACATGAATAACTTACTAACCGGTTATTACTAGCAGCAATTTACGTCGTGCTATTTATGCGCAGTGATGGATGCGCAGAAGAAAGGATCACCAGTGAAGCATTTGACCAATCCTATTCACTTTCTTTGCATAATTCTTTCTTTGATGACATTGAAACGGGGCTATATCAAGCGCGTTGTAAACTACAGGGGGATTCAAAACTGGCGTCCCGCTAGACGGCTCGCTTTGTACGAGTATTATATTGAGGATTAATTATGTACCCATACGGAAATCCTGTTGAAAAACCTGTTTGTTTGTACTGACTAACCGTGTTTTTCGAATGGGAAGTTTTCGAAAGGGATAAACGTGCAGTTCATCAAGGTCTTGCGAAACAGTGTAGATACAAGTGCTCAGGGGAAGCGCTGGATTGGAGTTAATGGAGATAAGGTATACGGAGTGTATTGGAGGCGATAAGGATGGAAGCTGACGGTAGCCTCTCGCTATCGGAAATTCGGAGAGGGTTGAACGCTGATGCAATGTGTGCTTATGATTGATGTTCCGTGATGTCTGACCGCTAGAGTATATCGTGGAGGTAACACGCATATACTCCTCTCCGAAGATATTTGGTTGGTTATAGTGACGTGATTTTACTGCTTTTCTTTTTTTTTTTCTCAGTTCGGAAAGTTCGGAAAAAATGTAGGGAAAGTCAGGTGTGTTATGGGTGGACGGGTTGATCAAAGTGATCGTGGTTCGCAGCACCTCCGGGAGGCAGCGACGAACATATAAGACCCCTGACGACTACCCCAAAGTCCATTGTGCTGCTTGGGTCATGCTGGAAGTGAAAACAATAGCCCGATGCTGCTACGTGTCTACGCATGCGCGAGACGTTGCCAGCCGCTGTTTAGCATAAATATTTGACTAACATTTCCCGTCGTATGCAGTGACTAACGGTCGGGCTTTGTTGCTATGTGGAGTTCATGGTAGGCATGCAGAAAGGTATCACGCATGATACGCTGTGCTGGAGATCGTTTTGAAGCTATCTATTGCAGCGCTGTACGTCAATGGCACTTTGTTTTTGGTGAAGCTTTGTTAATCTTCAATTACGCGGCAACCACGACGTTGCGTTCGATTCCTTACATTCGGATTAATTATATAGATAAAGCCCACAGCAGAAAGGTTTCTCATATTGTAAATCTTGCATAATGGACGGAACTGTGATTGCAATAGGTAGAGATTTTTTTTTTCTTAGTTGTTTTCTCAGAAAGGTTGTCCTTGGTTGAACTATGCAGGAAAACGTCCCTAACCGTACAGGAAAACCCAGTTTAACTCCATCCAACATATCTCAGTCGATCTCACTACCTCCTAGTATGTAATATCGATAAACATGTTCTGTGCTTGACCCTCTCTTGTACAGGTAAGGGGATTTTTGACAGCGCATTGCCTTCAGCGGCTTCGCACACATAAGCGCACAACTAGTGGGCAAGGCTGAAACTATTGAAAAGATAGTGATCGCTCTTTTCGTATTGTGCAGGCCGCATGTCAGTTGCCGTCGTGGCGGTAGATAGCCGGTGACCATTGAAGAAACGCGCGAATGGAAACAGCGGGTACGATAACAACTAGCATGCAACCTACTTGATCAGCACCTCAAGATCGTTGCTGCCAGAAGCCTCTGTCGCGCATCCGGCTAATGACGACCACTTCCACAACGCAAGTAGCCAATGACCTACAGTCTTGCACCTTGATTGTTCTCATATTCCCTCTTATTAGACCGACGCACCTGCTTCTGTCATTGAGTGATCGTTGTTATCGACTTCTACGTATTATAGAACATTGTAAGAACGCTCTAGACATTCTTTCTTTTCATTTTGCTTTTTTTTTTTGGTGCAGTTTAGACTCATCCCAGGATCGCCATATCATCTTTCATGATCGCTGCCCCGTATTTTTATCCCCATGTAGCTATACAGGCAAATGCGTAGTCGACTTGCGGCCGAAGCTATATCCATAGCTTTCAAATCGCTATCCCTTACGTGCATTTCTCATACTAGCCCCCTGTTGCTGTGTTTGGCTTCCACTGATTGTCTTATTGCGTGACGCAGACATGACTCAGACCCGAGGTGAAACCGCATGGCGCATTTGCACTCAGAATTATTAGCCGAGCGTCACAGAGGAAGTGACTGGGACAATCATACAAACCAGTTTTTACCAGGTGCAGATTATAGGTATAGTACAAGCGTTTGGAACGCACCAACACGAGTTTGGTGGTGATAGCTTACCTGAGAGCCGCACGCTCCCGACTTGTATCACACGATCGAAGCATGCACAGGTTTGACATCTAAAGTCAAAAACAGCGTAAATAAATTTACGAAGTCGATGACGGATGAACAACAGCTTTAAGGAGAACCCCAGTTAAGTGCCACATACGAGGTACCGCTTCGTAGCGCCATCCGAATGAAAGCTCTTATCTATGCTTGATGGCAGATAGATAACAAGGGAGGAAGTAGCATCTGCCTTCGTCATCGTGCCTCCCCGTGACAAACGCACACCTCGCTGCGAGTGAAACCATGACGAAGCATTGAAGCGCGCGCGGGCTTTGGTAGCCCCCTAACTACAGTTTGATGACAGGCTGCGGCTAAACTTTTCGCTGACCTCTGAATAACCGGATCGCGGATTCTGTAGAAGACATTTCAATTGCTTTCGGCCTCCTTTGAGTTGCAGTTGTTCCTGAGGAAAATATCTTTGCACTGGTTTTGCTGTAATATCGTGTTTCAGTAGTTTTCTTCGGGTGGTACTACGCGACTTTTCGAGATACCGCCTCATTGACGGGAGGCAGCAATGTATACAGTGTTGGAACAACAATACAGCGTCATGCAGGATTCCGTAGTGTATAATGTTCGTCCCATTTGCAGAAGCACAACGGCAGAAGTATGTTGTTGGCGATCAATGTACTTAGTGTACGACATAGGACAACCAGGGATGGTGAAAAGCCTTAAACATTTTGGTACTTTTGGTGAAAAACTTAGAACACCTCTGCAATTTCGTAACAAATTGCAAACAAAGACATCAAACACAATGCAGAGGTAATAGATATAGCTGCGTCATGATGACATGACCATACTAGAGTTGTCCGTTGCGAGTATTAACTAGTATCATCATCGTTTCTCATCCCAGTGCAGTCGCTCCTACACGCTGTGGACCCAACTGTTTCGTGTAGCCTACCCACAAGTCTTCCTCGTCCGGTAAAATCCCTACTTCGACGAATCCGGCTCAGTGTTGCCTTTAGCCCGTACTA
>JARGYV010091527.1:0-17295 GCA_029532675.1 Ornithodoros moubata
AAGAGTATGTGCTGGCATAAACTTTTAATCGCAAGGAGAAAACCCAGGAAAAGCCTCTTACAGCACAGCCGGTGGTAGGATTCGAACCCACCACCAAAAGCAAAAGCAAAAGCAAAAGCAAAAGCAGGAACTTTCAGGACACGCCTGCCCCCGAAACTTTACGGGAAGCAAAGAAAAAAAAAAATGAATGCCTCCTCCCAAGAGGTCCCAAAGAGAATTTTCCATGCCATTATACCCATGTGGTTTGACATAAAGAAATATTTATACCCATTTGTATATACATATATATATAAGCAAATAGAAAAAAAAATGAAGCCCGGGCAGCAGTAGTGTGGGAGTAACAGAAAAAACGTAGAAGATTTAAAAGTCGACGTTTCTATTACTCCCACACTACTGCTGCCCGCGCTTCATTTTTCTATTTGCTTATATATTTACGCGTCCATCCGACCTCCTCCTCCACAGTTCTTTCATATACTAGTTTAGTAGAAAGCTTTCCTTCCTGCACCACGGTTAGGTATCTGCCTTTAACAATGTGAGAAACTCTTCCCACTTAGTGTCGAAATGGAGACCTTTCCCCATCTCTGCCAGTGACTCAACTTTTTTAATTGTTTGCCTTGCTCTCTAGCAACCCCCATAAAATACTGGTCTTATTTCTCTCATAGCCCAAGCAATACAATGGTAAAGATGAGCAGCTAGGATGGATTGCTTGGTTCAGTTTTTCAAAATGCTAGGAATGCACAGCACCACCTGGCCACAGGTAAAATTAGGTGGCTGGCAGGCCTAGTCATTCAATGCAGGTAATTTTTTTAAGTCATGCCAAAGGCAACTAATTGCTACGCTTTCACAAACTTAACTTCCACAGGTTAACAAGATGCAGCCGCCCCTCTAGACATTCCGACATGCACTAAGTTGATCATATTTTCATTTGGCTCTCTCAATCATTTCTTCGAAATCTTGTTTAACCAGAAATCTACTTGCACCACAATCCAGAAACATTTTAGAGGGAAAGTTCTAGGTTTAGTTGAACTATACTCCACTCTCACGACGATCACAACCCAGACAAGTTCAAACAACTCTTCATTCAGACAACCACACTTCAGTATACAGTGGTTGTGTATATACGGACATAAAAATTAAAACTCAGAATTAAAAGCTCCATGCCCTGTGAGCAAAATAAAAAGCCAAACTACAGCTTTGCTCCCCTTTTCCATAACCGAACTATAAATCCTATGCGACGTCATTTCAAATACTGCAAAAGGAGTCTACTTAAGAGGCATGTGCGCGGAAACCAAACTGTAATGGCTCCAGATGACTTGCAATGCACATCCTCCCCTTTTAGCATGACGCGGCAACAGAAAGTGACGGGACTTCTCTACCAAAATTGATGATGATGATTCAGGTTTTCATGACGTATAAGCTGCTTTGGCAATAATGCGTCAAACGATGGTTATAAGTGGCTAAGTAAAAAAGTATATGCTTAACACTAAAGTATTAAGTGAATGATTAGTGATGCACTAAAATTAGATCTTTTAAAACTCCCGTGTCTCTAAAAAACTTGTATACCAAACTTGTATCTACGAAAACTGAAAATAGGTATATGTAAGGAACAAACACTAGTACATGTCCATAGGGTAAACGCATAGCTGGAAGACCGCAAGCAGAGTTCAGTTCTGCTGAACCTTGCTGAGGAGGTCGTCGTACATCTGCGTGAGCCTAAAGGAGATGAGAAAAATTTGGGTGTTAGGCTCAGCTTGACGACAGTCAACCTCTGTATGAGAGGGAAATCCTTTGTTCATGCAAGCCACATTTAAGGACCAATGCTCAGGGCCACAGAAAAAGGTCTATGGTCCTCGGATGCAGGTGAATTGACCCATAACTTTTTTTACAAGATTCCCATAACAGACCAGGATGAAATTGTCGAAAGAGAACTGTCGTGGTACCAGTCACAACCAACCAACCAAAAAAATGAATCAATAAATGTTTGTTCGAACCACGATTTGCATCTATGCCCATGAATATGCCCATGCAGTTTTGCCATGAAAAGAAACACGAAAGGAAAACTACATACCGTGTACAGCCGGAATCTGGCGAAGCTTCAGTTGGCGCGTTTTGAGGCCCTGCAAAACAGCCATCGTGGGCGGCTTCCGTACGCATCTGTTCGTTCACACTGTCATGTAGAACCGTGGCACCGGGGACATGACGAGCACTACCTCCAACGACAACCGTGCTTGAGAGCGCTATGTCTTCCTTCAGATATCCCGCCATGATGTCTGGTTCTTGGGCTTCCTCCAAGCAAGTCCGTATGTTGTGGTACCGCATCAGGTTGATCGATCACAGCTGGCTTGGGTTTATTTTGGCTAACAGTGGCTGCAGCGGTGCTGAAGTTTTCATTGCCAGGGGAACCCTGATTACCTGTTCAGCCTGTCGTGCAACTACCCCCGCCGTCGACATGGTTATCAAAATCGACCCAAGGTCAAGGGCTCTGACCTTCCACGTCGTGATAAGGGCAAATAATGTCTCTCGCCCCTTTCTCTTCCTTGTGGTATATTTTGCCTAATCGTGTTTAAACGCGATTCATCCACCGCTGAGCATTTAGTTACTTCGAAAAGCGCTTCCTAGTAGCAATGGCTATGATGCCGGAAATTGAACGACACACAATAGTGCACTTGCCGCTATATGGTCACGTCAAAATTTCGGTAATCTTCTAACTGGCAACCCCGTTCGTTAAGTTGGCCTCTTCTAAGTACTTCTGCTCCTGTACGATGGGCTTCCCCTAAGCACGCGCGTTTCAGTGTTGCTATACGGCCCGTTTTTTCGCCAAATTTAGTGACAGCTGAAAAACAGTTGCTACATTCTTTTTTTTTTTTTTTATGAGGATGATGAAACGACGTTCAAGGGATATTTTAATTTTATTTTTTATTATTTTTCCCCCCTGTTTTTTGGCAGTTTGAATGCCTGCGCGACGTGTTCCTTCTGCGAAGGGGTTGTCGCCTTCGAGGACGTGAAAAATACAAGCTGCGTTTAGCAGGACGTTCTTGTAACTTGCGTTGCTGCGTTTATTTTGTATAACAACGCGGAGCCCCAGTGGCCACAGTCAGAAACAGCAACGTTTACGTGCAACAGTAACGTTTGTTTCCATATTTTGTCATGATAATCATGATAATCATGAGGCAAATCGCATCGGGTCGCATCGCCCTTGACCATGCAAAGAACATGGCTGTTATCAGTACACGCCACGAAAAATCCCCATGAACCCTGTGGCTCCATCTGCAGTATACTGTGACCATCTTTTCAGGAGCTGTTATCAGTAAATGCTATGAAAAATCCCTATGAACCCTGTTGCCCTAGCTGCAATATACTCTGCTCAAGTTCGCGGGTTCGATCCCGGCAGAGGACGGTAGCAATGTGGGGAAGGTCCTTTCATTACTCTGAAGTACGTCAACGGCACCCTGGTGTCAGTAGCGCTAGTCAGTAGCTATAAATCAGTAGCGCCGTGGAGGTAGCGGTTCCATCAGTATCTCACTATGATACTGCCAGCATTGTGTTGCGATCAACGGGGCCCCGTCACTCTATAGTCACTGCCTCGATTTTTAACCCATATAGCGTACCCCGAGGGCCTCTTGGGACCAAGTTGCGTACGCAAGTAATAATAGCAATAACAATAATAATTCTTGGGTTTACGTTGTGAGACAACTGCGATCATGAGCGGTGCGCTCATAGGGTACGCAAGTATGGTGTGGCGGTTAGCTAAGGTGTGAGGCAGCGTTTTTAAGATTACTTGACTTCTAATGGTAGTTGAAAGAACGGTTTGCGTGATATATAACAGGACACATTTTATGTGCTTGTTCCAAGTCAGGTCCTTAGAAATGATTATCCATATTTATGAGAGTCAGTTTTAAAAACGATACTGTCATTCATGAAATGGGAAGGGACGGGAATGGTTCGAACTGAGGCGAGCAAAATGTATATAGAGCAGCACTTGTTATGATTAAGAGTTATTTGTGCGGTTACGCAAGATAAAAAAAATCGTCTTGCAGGGCAAGTTGACCGGTTGGTGAAAGAAATTTCACGGTTACTACGCAATCATTCACGACGAGGCGAACTGTGAAAATGTTGTTAGGAGGGCTATTTATATTATTCACGAGAAGAAGGCGTCAAAGGATGGGGCCCTGTGGTACTCAAGAAATGATAGCTATGTTATCAGAAAGGAAGTTGTTACATGCGACGAATAATAAAAGTTAGTGAGTAACTGACGAACATAGCTGAGAGTGAGAGAAGGAGAACCCTATCGAAGGGCTTTGCTGAAATCAAGAAATACCGCGTTTGATTGTGAAAAGCAGTCCGTGTCACCGAAAGAGATCCCTGTAAGAAATCAGTTAGATAAGTGTCCCACGAATGGTTACGACGGAAGTCGTGTTCCAAGGGATTAAAAAAAGATCTCTTCCAAAAAAGAGAATAGCATGTTCCAAGGTTTACAGCAAACACAGGTCAACAATATTGGGCGTTAGTTAGTACTAGCTAGACGACATACTGCTAAAAACAGGCTACTAGTGCTGTCAGTGCCAGTTTGTTGAAAGAGATATCATTTTTGAAATCTTTAATGAAAATCGCCCCACTAGGTGAAACATCTTTCATATGTTTCATAAAATTCCAATATGTCTAGCATGTGGTCACATACTATGAAATATCTCACCAATTGTGAAGGGGGTAAAGTTGAGGCTCGCGCGTAAAAAGCACTGTAGAAAGACGGTGCTTTCATAGCATTGATAGACTGTTCGCGCAACTTCTTATTGATTTTTATTCTTATTTTGTTGCAAAATGCGAAAATATCTTATACGCAGCAAGCTTTTAAAAACCTATAGAGGAAGACGAGTGTCAGAAAAATCGGTTTGATAATTACAGAAGTAAATGCAGGCACTGCCCAATCCCGAGCGGTACAATGTACTGAAAGTCGGGTGCAGTAGGGGTGGTCGTCAGGTGTCTTATCTTTTTGTCGCTGTCTTTCTGACGTGCCGCGAACTTCAAAAGCAACCTTGATCCATCCGTCCACCCCTACTGCACCCGAGTTTCAGTACATTGTGCCGCTTGGGATAGACCATGCAAGGGGCACGTACAAGTGCGACTCTCTTTCAATCTCTCAATAGACTGTGTCACAGTAACTCGCGATTGTAGATAGATAGATCTCCGATTATGTTGCTAGCTGAAATCTTGATGCCACAGTGTACCTGATTGGAAGCCTTAAGCTTCTGAAAATGTATTCTAGGATCCCGAAGACAACATCCCATAGCTAAAAGAAGAAAGAGACGATGTTGTGATGCCTTTGAACCCCGACTGCACTCACCTTGTGCCTACCTGATAATTACATCAAAGAACTGTGCTACCCACTAGGGGCTGCGGCTGTCGATCTTGCTGTCTTCGGTCGATCGGTATTTTTGCTGTCGAAGACTCACTTGTCAATGTTTGTAGTGACCGGCAGGTTCACAGTTTGTTTCTGCACTGAATCGCATGTGAATCATTTGACTTCCACTAGAAAGGAACTTCTTGCAATGAATTTGTGCAGCTCCTGTTTAACAGTTGACTCGACTGAAATAAATGTTCAATGTTCACTGCAAGCGTATTAGTCTTTACACATAAAGGTGAAATAATTTGGAGCGTGCAAGTTTACATTAGTAACAATAATAATTGGTTGCTTTACGTCGCGTGTATGTGTATGTGACTGTGGCAATGAGCGACACCACAGTGGTCGGTCTGTGGGTTAATTTTGCCTGTCTCAGGGTATGTGCGCCGAAATCTTGATACACGGCACACTGTATTTTACGTCTCTCCTCGAAGATGGCATGCCTGAAAAATTAATACCCTGGCACCGAATTGCTGGTGTTGATGGCGGGGATCGTTTTCGCTGGTGGTGGTATGTAGAAGCAACCAGAAGGTGCAAATGTTTTCCCGCAAAGCAACCGTGCTGCGAGGCCAAATCTTCCCGCCAAGATCATATGCTTTGTCACCCAAGGATCGAGGAACGCCGCGTACCACCAGGATTATGTGTTGTATCCCATAGTGCACGAACTCCCAACAGTGGCATTGATCGTCACCCTTCAGCGTCGGACACGCCTACGTAACCCCTAATCATAGGTTGTATTGTAACCCAGAAAGTCGCGAATTCCTCACCCTTATTGAAGGTGACCAATCTTAGAATGTACACTGGACATATTGAAGAAGTATGAAGTTACTTCTTCCCGCTAGCTGTTACTCTATATTCGCGCATGGTCTCTGGGTAGTTATAGGAAAATGGCAACGACATCGGCGTACCATCCCGCAGGAAATCGCGTATCAGTCGTCAGTATGCGGCGCTAAAGGAAATATAACGTAGCGCGCGCCAGGGTCGTCTTTCATACGACGGCCCCACAGTGCCTGGTATCCAATGCAACGCGAGCAACAGTCGCAGCATACTTTGCTTCACAATTTAGTTACATCGCACAATGGCAACGACAGCCACGCTGTATGCTCTCCTACTGATCATCTCATATGCTCGTGCACAGGAGGACGAAGGACCGGAGAGTTTCACAGGGTAAGATCCCCCCCCGCATGTCATTCACATTGTTGTTTCTTTCGTTCCCTAAAATATATACCATGTCCCTTTAGGCAGTGTCGCGGTAATGCAATGATGTACTCAGTTCTCAGCGAAGCTCCGTTCACTGAAGGCTATCTGGGCCTTCTTTCTGTTTTCTTTTCCTAGCTTCTTTCAGAGCGAATTGTGAAACTTTCAGTTCTTATCTATCAATTAACGTTTGAGGATGCAGAGCCGGTGGATACGTACCGAAAAGAATGCTGCTCGATTGCGGCAGCCTCTTAGAAAGTATCGAGGTACATTCGATGTACTGTCATTACATTTCGGCCCAACATGTTGTTAATAAAATATTTTTGTCTAAAATAGCATGTATCTATCGGCTATCTCTATCGGCGTTCCGATATATCGATGGATCTGTGCTCGACTTACTGTGGTGACATCGTAAAACTGTTACAATGAGCAGTTCGTCAATCCTACAAACTTCAGTGACCCGTCATAGTAGAAACCATATCAGCATGTCTGATCTTAGCATTCGTAACGTCATAAATGATGCCACATACCAGTTGTCAAAAGACAAAGAGTTACAACACACCCACTAAAGAATACTGCACAATACTAGAAGTCGGCAGAGAAGAACAGATATTAAGTAAGTATACCAGAATTAATGCATGCCTTTTCTGGCGGTGTACAGATATAGACTGAATAAACGTGAAAGGGACAAAGCATGGATTTTGCCCTATAGTTCAGCTTCATTGGGACAGAAATACATAAGTGGTCAATTCGACGAATCTCTCGTAGCAAAAGCATGCGAAGACTTGCGTAGAATTGATCATTCTGGTTTTGTCACCCCTGCTTAGCGTCATCCTGCATCACATTCTTCGAGAACATCACATGTTTCCGTGACATGAAAGTGGCGAAAGAGGGCGTAGGCGTAAAATATAGATTGTTGCTTCGTTGGCGATCGCGTATTATATGGCGTCCAAATTTGAAAGGTTTATTTCGTATTGGAGCTTCTGGCATGCATCTTTCGTATGTATTACAGCCATCATCTCGTTTCTGTCAAGATCGATACCAAACAGCATTTGAAGACGTTGCTGGATCTCAAGGATGCTTTGGAGGTAAGGATGCATTAGAGGTAAGGATGCAGTTCCAAAAAGGATAAGTGTGGCCGCGGCAGCATGGCTCGACTGAATTTATTCCTATGCGTACTATACCCACGAGAATGAACAAAGACCACGACTATAAAGTACACTGGATACAGAATAGCTATGCCGAAATCCTTGACTCTTTCGATCTGAAAACTGAACTGTGAAAACCCAATTTCCCGCGGCTGCTAATCAGTGCGGTAAATGAAAAAGAGGGAGGCGTAAGCTTTTCTTTTTTCTTTCTTTCATTCTCTTTCTTTTTTTACCATAAACACAACTTTAAAGTTGTCATAAAAGAATATGCCTCTCAGGATCTTCTTCTGCCTTCTCCTTTCTTGCCATTAGCAA
Organism: Ornithodoros moubata; assembly: GCA_029532675.1. NCBI lineage: Eukaryota > Metazoa > Arthropoda > Arachnida > Ixodida > Argasidae > Ornithodoros > Ornithodoros moubata. Next base: position 8,059 of record JARGYV010091527.1, read on the forward strand.
GGACAGAGTTTGGCCACGACTTAGCATGGGTACGGGAAAATTAGAAACGGGCTGTTGCCATTATGAAGTAGTACAGAGCACTTTCGATATCTTTTTCACAGTGTACTATGTGTTCACTGCGTGTACTCTACACACCTTTTCTTCTTCTTCTAGTTTAATCATCAGCACGTTGACCATTCCCAATAAAGGAATACATACATGAACACGTCAACTTAACAATGACTAATTGGTTATGTAATTCTAGCTGGACGTATGGAACGATGCCATGAAAGAAGGACGTACCGGACTCATTCGCGTTCCTCCGGAGAGCGTAGACGGACTCATGCAAGCGATGCATTCTTCCGGAATGCAGTACCACATACGAACGGACGACTTGCAGAGGTCGGTTGGCTGGAATATCTCCGGCGTATAAATCTATAGTTGACAAAGCAACGCTTTCCAATGAATTCAGGATGATTAACGAAGAAAAGCGTCTGTGGGCTCCCGAAGAGCCCTTGGACACTGCGAAACTGTCTGTTCAGCAGCTGGATCTCAGCAGGTACCACAGTTACAAAACGGTAAGTGGATGGACAAACGTAATTTGGTGGCAGCGCACGAGTTGCTCAGGCAAGCCATCTTCCGCGAGGGATACAGTGAAATCTAGTGTGCCTTGTGTCGAGATTTAAACCTTAAAGAACTCTCAGGTGGGCAAAATGAATCCACAGACCGACCGCTGTGGCGCCGCTCGTGATCACAGTTGCTCTGCGACGTAAAGCAACCAACTGTTATTATTATTATTAGTTTACTCTCTCAATAACCATTTACATATCAGCACCATCGACGCCCAAACACGTGTACCAACAAGCGTGAATACCTTTTGTGCTCTCAGCATGCCTCTGTTTTTGTTGCAGATATCTGAGGCACTGGTGACGTATCCTAAAGAGTATGCGTTCGCACAGACAACCAGCATAGGTCAAACACACGAGGGAGAAGAGATTATGGTGATCAAAGTAAGTACTAAAATACTAACACGCAACAATGATTACTATTATTATTGCAATTACTTTCGAAGTAAAATGCAGAGCAATGCAGTGACTCCTTGCATAGGTAACATACAGTCGAGTTTGGGGAACCAGAAAAGACAAACAAGAATAGGAGAACTTCTTTTTCTTTTTGTAAGGACCGTAGTCTGGGAAGGCTTACAGAGCGGTTGACGAAAGAACCAAAGATTATTCCTCACAATAACCTGCATTTTTATTGTATGTTTATTTCTTTGAAGAACGGCAAACCTCGTGGCAAAGTGGCATTTACCTCGCATCTTCAATTGTAAAATGACATATACCCCCTTCCAAGCTTTATATTAAAATGGCCATAATATAGCTATTTCTGTACTACTCACGTTCCATGCCGGATTTGATAACGTTCGTAAATAGCACTATGTCGTTCAGAGAAACGTCCGTGAAAGCTGAGCTCTAAAATCCCACGCATCGCTTCGGTTCGCTGCCATGTTTGAAACAATGGCATAAAGTATTCGAGGGAGCCTCAAGTTATTGTGTTTGCGTTCGGAGTATATATCAGTCTGTCCTGTGAAGCATCGTACTTCGTCTACATGCACGTGCCATATGTATATTCGCCGTTTCATGCCATTTGTTTTCTTCCCACAGATAGAACGAATACCCGATAAACCGATTGTTCTCATAGACTGCGGCATTCATGCCAGAGAATGGGTGACTATCGCAGCCTGCATGTACATCATCAACGAGGTACACACACACACACACACTACATCATTTAGTTCCTATCCTTGAGCCCATGCAGAAAGCCAACGTCCCGGAAAGCAGCTTCTATACCATCCCACCTGTCTCTGTTTACAGCTATTAAATAACATGAAGGACCCATACGCCAACCAGAAGATGATGATGTACGAGTGGAGGATCATACCATGCATGAATCCAGACGGATACGAATATTCCAGGACAACCGTAAGCGCTCTTTCGACCCTTAAATACGGCCCATCCATTGCCCGACATAACGGTGAATTACCTGATCTACTCATAACGAGTTACCCGGTGAACAACTACGATAAAAGACAATGGCATTTTCATCCCTCCCCCTTTTTTTTTCTTCTTCTTTTTTGTGGCCCTCGAGTATGAGAAGGAAGTTTCTTGGTCGACACCCCATTCAATAGACACTCCTGAGGAGAACTGGCAGATATCGTCTAAATGTAGAAGTTCACCATGTAACACGGCGAGAATCAATCATGATTTAGAATGGTATCACCCACGCACCCGATACGCCAAAGAGGCGAACGCCTACCGTTTCTTTTTTCCTGCTCCTACTCCCCGGGAAAAAAAAAAAAATGAGCTCCTTGTTCATACAGGTCATCCCACCCCCCCTTAACGTTCACGAAGTAGCCTTTATCCTTAAAGCACACTACACGAATAACTACAGACCTGTGAAAATCTATTTGCAGAATCGATTTTGGAGGAAGAATCGCTCTGTGCAATGGACCTCAAACGGGACAAAGTGTTACGGCACGGACCTGAACCGCAACTTCGACGTATCGTTTTGCAGTATGTTCCGAGTCCTTACTGAACCTGAAGACTTCGTGAATCGACCCATTACGCCCCGTCAGCGGTTTAGTATCGAATCCCAGTTCTGGCATAACATGTCATTTCGTGAATTTTTTCTCCCCTATGTGTTATTTGACGTTTACAATGATGCGTTTATATCCATATTTGTGACAAGCCTAGAGGCCGCATTTGGCTGTCTTGCTCTAACGATATAGTACTTGAAAAGCCTTCCAGTTCTGTACAGCCTTCAAAGTTACCGTCAAATGGAATGGAGTTTTAGTGAGTCGTACGGGCGCCGGAACAGTGAACGGTACTCCAAAATTCCTGTCAACGGTCTGAAAAATGGTCGTCCTTCAGAAACGTTGTGGAGTGAATCGTTGCATAACAGCTCGAGAGTGAAACTTTCTCACGGAAGTCGCTGGTCTGTTACATCCTGTATCTTGCAATACTTTTTTCTTTTAACGTCTAAAATGAACTATTTCCTCAATTATCGCCTCCAACAATAACATAACTTAATAAAAACAGGTTATCATTAACCTAAAACGTGACACTCGTATCCGAAACCTCCGCGAACAGTTCGCTCAAAAACGGCTCATTAAGGTCCCCGAATATTTGAACGGCTTAGGCGACCAACAATGTTAATATCACGTTTATCATGTCAATACTAGGTGCACCAGACACGCCCGACCCGTGCAGGGAAACCTTCTGTGGAAAAGCACCCTTCTCGGAACCGGAAACATCAGCTTTCCGTGATTACGTTTCCACAATCAAGGACCGCATTGCGTTCTACTTCAGCATCCACTCTTTCGGCGATCTCTGGCTCATACCGTACGGATTCCGCGTGGACCGGCCACCAGACTACGATAGCCTGGTCAGTGAATGAGAACAGTATGGTATGGTAGCGGTGTCCACATTTTCCTGCAGGGTGCAAGAAAATACACTATAGCGCTTTTTGTATCTCTAATCAGCTATCACTCTACACAATATCTTGAAACATCCAGAGCAAGACTGTTATTAACATACGTCACTTTTCTTTCTTTACTTTAACATGTGTCCGTTACGAGTATTTCGCATTTCATTTATCTTCACCAGAGTTATACGGGGCGTTTCAGCAAACTGCGAATAGATGTTCGTTCATAGTTTTCTGAAACACCCTGTATATGCGCAAATACGTAACTAATTTCTTCAAACGTTAGATGAGAAGAGCCAAGAGAGGAGTTCAAGCAATCTGGGAACTGAGTGGAGAAGCATACAGGATCGGCCCCGTTTCGTCTATTCTCTGTGAGTACCTTCACGTCACCACTGAATGTTTGCAAGTGTTATTTTGTGTTAGGATGAACAAAAATATACTCAATTCAAATGAGCATACAAGCTTTAGTTAATCTTTATACGAAATGTTGAGGGGGCAGACTGTATGCCTTATGTCACAGTACAGGTCTGAATGAGAGGCTTAGCTAAGATTCTTAAATGTCTCCGGACAACAAATATTTCTTGAAGATTGTTTGCTTGAATATTGAAGGAACGAAAATATAAAACATTCCTGCAAAGTTTCGTGACATCGGTCTGGTAGCTTCTTTTTGAATCGTTCACGCCGTAATGCACCTCGCGGCTCCTGCTCGCCCGCTGCGCCCTGCCGGAGCAGAGAAGCAGTGACGTCACATATACTTTGGTACACTTGTCCCTCTGACGGAATAGTGTAGTATCGCAGTACTGGTTTAAAGATCATTTTAACTTATTTGTAATTTGTCAATTAATTTTGATGAACTGCTATTTGTGATCAATAATTAAATACATTGACTCTATATGTTGATGAACCGGGCCACATTAGTTCCGCCGGTTTGTAAAGGCGACCCGTGAATTCTGGCTACCAGTGGCCAGGAATCAACAGCACGACTTCAGCAATCATACATTTCCGTTCGGCGAGTATTAGTTACGCAATTTCCAGTAGTATATGATGGCTCACTTTGAATAGCACTCGGCGAGAGAGAAAGTAATTCTGCATCTGAATTAAAAATTCCCGCGTCCTTTAAGGTTATGGCACAGACTAAATGATGCCAGAGCTGGAGCTCGTGTTCAGAGGCCAAGAAAATTCTACATGAGTTTTGTAAAGCGTGCTTCACCTGTGGCACGTAAGCATGCAAAAAAGCCAACTGCAAAATAGAATGACAACCAATCACCATTCGGAGTTATTCATCCACTTAATACGGTGGATACCATCTCAAGCGGAAGTCGAAGGAAATGATAAAATTCAGGAAAACACCCAGCTTGAGCGCACAATCTTTTACACAGTGGCACGAAACATCTCGAAGGCACTGAAAAGTTGAATAAGCGGAAGGTTCTGCTACTGACTATCTGTGGATGAATCTCGACGACGATGATGTTACTGGGGAGCATGAAAGGCGAGCCCACGCGACGCATAGTGACCCTTTAGTTTAAGGAAATCGACCACACCTATACTCACGTGCACGCAGCGCGTCCGCAAAAGACTGGAGAGCTTCGGTGCGCAACCCAAAAACCCCGTGGTGGTCCTTGACCATGGTTTTGTTCCGCTTTACCGCAGTGACCAAAGCTCGGTGGTTTGATAATGAGAAGTTCACTGGCATTAAAGTATTAAGCTAGTCAACCAAAATTCTCCGATAGTTCCGTTTATGCGGCATTTCCGATTAAGTGAGGAATATTTAGTGAGAGTCCACTGTACGTCAAAAAAGGTTGTAAAGTTGCATCTTCATCACAAATAACCCGGTGCTGACGGCTAGATCCAGTACTACAGTAAATTATCAGTGGTCAATCCATTTGTCACAACAATAGTCAAAAATATTTCTGGCTGCTCGACATGACAGCCTACAAGAATCAGTTTGTCTTATGCGCGCGTAAATGCAGCCGTAATTTTAGCTTCGAGCGCAAGGAACCTTCTGTCAAAGTAGTCTGATTTAAAACGTGGGTTGACTCACGGGGTCACTGAAGGTCACGAGGACTTGACGTTGGTCACTTCGTTTTCTCAACGCTACCTATAAGATATACAGGGTGAACCAACAGTCTCAGAATACCCTTCTATTCCAGAAAGGAAAGGAAAATGAAGAGCATATACGAACACGTAATTAAACCGAGGAAAGATTCGAGGGGGAATGTGAATTCCGGTTGTTATTGGGATATTCTGTGTTTATAATCAAGTTTTGAACAACAGGAGATATCGCAAATCAGATCCCGACATTGACTTCTGTGAACATTCTGGTATTTTGATATCCTATAATTCTCTTGTCATTGTTTAAATATTCCTAACGAAGAACGGTCTTAAGCAAGTCAAAATATGTTTTACTGTCCGTTTAAACCCTGATTCAAGATAGGAAAGACACCTCGCACGTATTCACGCAGAAACTAACACACACTGCAATGGTGAATATTACAAAGTTACACTTTTATTCTACAGTGCAAAAAAGCCTGAGCTTAGGGAACAAAAAGGATGATACAGGGCTTTCTGTGCCTGTGTATCATCCATTCTGTTCTGTATATATCCTTTTTGTCACCTCGCTTATACTTTTTGAGCCTGTCTTTCCATTATAAATTTTGTCTACCGGCTCGACTGCACATTGCTACCTGAACACTTTTATTTTGCTTTGCTCCTACTGCATTCTATATTGTTTTAGTACCTCCATATCTTCTTTAGACAGCCTAGGTATCTGAAAGAATATTTAGTGCAATAACTGCGATGGGTCATAGTCTGCATTACGATTAAAGCTGAACAAAGGTGAGCATAGTTTATGGTATGACATAATTGGTGGATGCCAGTTCTAGAAACCGATGTCAACTTCTTCTAGATTACTTTTCAAATGTGACATTCTTCATTTTTAGTATAGTGTGTATTTTCAGATATTGCACCTGGAACTGCTATTGACTGGATGTACGTCAAAAAGGGAGTAAAAATGAGCTTCACTTTAGAGATATCAGGAGAGAAGTCTGGCTTTCTGCTCAATCAAAGTGCCATCATTCGCACCTCCAAAGATCTGTGGACGGGCATTCTGGCTGCCATCGAGTGAATGTGTGAGGTTTCGATGTGGCCAAGTTTCTTGCTTAAATGGGCAAGATGTAGAAGACATTAAATATTTACCCGTTTGAACATTTCCAGCTCCTATAGTACGGCTTCAAATTTTGGCAATTAATACATTTTTCACAAATATTCTTCTGTTTCTTAATACCACTGATAAACTAGGCAGACAAATACTTCTCCCTAAACGTGCCAGTTTAATTTGCTTGTTGGATTGCCTTATTGGACAATGTAGCTTGTTAATCCATGGTTACACCCATTCACAATTTTGCAATTGGAAAACCATTCCACAACTAATTCATGCATTGGTTCAAGAAGTGGAAGCTGAAATGCATTGTAATGCACTGAAGTGAAGGTTGAAACTGAAGGTACTGATGTCAACTGAACGTTTAACTCTAGGTATTGAAGGTTGCTGCTTTGAGTGTCGAAATCTGACTATATTTTCTGATAGGCTAACATTTGCCCTCTGGCCAAAGAAGATGTTTAAAAAATATGTATTACAGTAGCATTACAAAAAATATGCATGCATTAAGGGCAAAATGTATCACGACAAAATGCAATATAAAGCCACCTGCCTTAATTAGCAACCACAAATCGTGCAACCACATGTATTTATTTAATATTTATATCTATACATGGTTGAATAGTTCTTGTACTGAAAGTTGTGCTGTGTATAACATAGGAACTCTGAGCTACACAGGTGCACACAGCAAGGAATGCTGCAACATGACAGTTGCAAAAGCCAAAGTAAGGTTTGCATAAATATACACTGCAACAAGAAACTGAAGAAATTTTTCATTTTACTTTTAGCACAAAAAAAACAAACAGATCTTTGGTTCACAATCTAAAGGTATTCCATCAAGCAAAAAAAAAAAAAAAAAAATCAGATCTATACATGCTGACCAGGGGATTACACATTTTACTCAATATGCTGGGGACAAAATCTGCCCTGGCATGAGCCATGGTAACATAGCCAAATATGACAACTGCATGGCATACTGTTGGTTGCCGAAATCTAGGATGACAACGAGTCATAATATCTAGTTAATTAGCTGCTTTTGCAGGTGGAAAGAGCCAGAATCGAGAAACACAGCATATTTTGTCACCAAGATACTACATGGTGATACATGCAGAGGTGGATATGGTAGCAAGCACACATAACCACAAACATCTGAAACAACAGATACCCAGAAATAAACACTGTTGTCTTTCCTCTCACACATCCTCAAGTAACCTATTTAAGGCATCACAATGATACACATATGTTTTGTCCTGTGTTCCTTTTTGTGGTGTATGTAGCAAGTGTACCAACTTTACACAACAACACAAAAATGTTTGCTTCTGCATGCAAACCATGTTACACCTAAAGCTCCCAACTGGCATTTATAAAGAGTCCATGCTTTTGTAAGAGTAGAGATGAAAAATATCTAATGCAGAGAGTAGATTAATGTGCTTACTCCCTGACAAAATTGTGGCCAACTATGTCAAGTGTACCTTCAAAACCTATGTAGAAAGTGTGTATACCAAAAGTCCATTGCAGCCGTATGCGTAATAAGGCTTCAGAATGTAATGCAAGTACTACATAAGAATATGCACTAGTTCACTACTATATCCTGACATGGAAATACAATTTATTCCCGTACATTGCTAAACAATCTAGATGTGCTTTTTGCAACAATAACCTTCAACTATTGCATTCTTTTTACACATGGCAGTGCATGGCAAAAGAATAAAGCCTAGCACTAGGCAATGGCATGCTTTCAAAACAAACTCGTAACTTGCTCAAGCAGACTGCAACTGCCTCTTGCAGCATTCCACATGGAATGTCTCATGGAACAGCTAATTGTAGTTAATGTGCTCACATACTGAATATTAGTACTTACATGTACAGTTGCTACTGTGCATTCATCATATATGTTAGCCATGGACCTATAACAGACATCTGCAAAACCTGCTGTCCAGCACCAGAGCTAGGTCTGCTAGCGCAGGGCACAACAAGGGCACCTTCACTCTGTCCATGTTCTGAACATGTTTCCTTTCCAAGAAAATTTTACATAATTCAGTTAAGAGTGGCCGTAGGTATAGGAACTGACTGATTGCTACTGAAACACAGTGGAATGCAGTGGACTGCGGAACTTTACGAAGTTATCAGTGTTACTAATATCGGCCACCAGACATGTGAAGCAAGTGAATTGCTGGAAATGAAAATGAGAAAACAACAGCGCTGCACTTCATGACACCTGTATTATGTGTACATCATCGATTGTCCAGTCATCTCTAGGTAAAAGTCACAAAATCACTAGTTCACTAAGCAGAACTTGAGAGCAAATAAATTCAAGAAAACCTTAAAACAAATTAGACACAGCGATCAAAAACCGACTGCTTGTCATGCACTTATGATCCTACATGTGACACACAACTATATGCTCTTACAGCAGGATATAGCCATTTGGTTAATACTCTCGAAAAGGAAATTCACATTTCCTCTGACTTATTAGATGCAGAAAAATCCTCTGCAAAAGAGGTAAAAAGAAATAAATGCCATCAAACACTGTCAAAAAGCCATAGCCTGCCCTCCAAGCAAGTACACAAACAACCATTTTACCACTAAAATAAGCAACTCATGCTGAAGATCTCTCTCTC
>JARGYV010091556.1:0-15724 GCA_029532675.1 Ornithodoros moubata
GGTTGTCAGCTCACCGTTCTACATTTGCTCCTGGAGTGCTCGACTTACCAACGACAACGTGAAGAATGTTTTAGGTACTTCTACGTAAACCGGATTCCGCTACACTCTGCCCTGATCCTGGGTGATGAGGCGCTTATTGACTTTAAGAACGTGATGAGATATATCTCCGGTATTGGCTTTCTAAATAAGCTTTGATCCTAGGAACCATTTTCGTTTAATGGTCTACCGTGTTTGGCGCAGCATGGCCTCTCTGGCTCATTGCCTGGCTTTTGCGCCATTAAACCCCAATCAATCAATCCCTGCTTTTCCGCAGTGCCGATGACATAAGTCCTATTTAGTAAGTAATAAGAGTTACTCCACCCATGGGGGTGTCATACACGGATAGTCGTCCAGAACTGAAAATGACAATAGTGATCCCGCGGCGACTTTTTATCAGCAAGCTTGCTCGTCGCTCCAGGGAGCCGTATATCTCGCCTTAGGCAACAGGACTTCTGTCAAACCTCTCTCTTGAGGGCCCTTCCACAATGCCAAACAATCTTTAGGCAGCAAGATTTTGGGCCTCGTTGGGAATTCCCTTGTCATGTGAGTTGTTTTCGTGTAGTGGGATGAGAGTGCAATATGTGTCGACACGTGTTCTGGGCAAACTTCTAGTTTTGAACAGAAAATGGTACTTTACATAACAGAGCGAGTACCTAATACACAACATTGTATGAGAGTGCTATTAACGAAAGGCACTTTTTCGAAGACTTTCGTTACTTCTAGAATGGTAACGCATGCCTGCAATCATGGGGGCAACTACAGTCCAGTTATCTCACGTCTTAAAAGTGAAATGCACTTGTAATTATGACAGCCCGAGTAAGACAAGGATCAGCTTCTCAGCTGGCTTTCATATTTTCATCTTGTCGGCGTTCTCGATCCCATCGAGCAGAGCTCAGCCTGCGTGAGATGTGTCCTGTGATACGATCCTGGAAAAACAAGGAAAATGTGATAAAACACGTTGCGATACGTTGAAAAAATGGCGAATGAGGAAGAAAACGGTGGGCAACAGCCAGGGCCGGCCAGAGTGGGTGGGGTAAACCGGGGATGGAGCCCCGGGGCGCTCTGGGGGCTCGCCCGACCGAGGGCCGGACAGTGGTTTGCTCGGTCCCTGGCGCAAACAAGGACTCATCCCCAGGGCCCGTAATTTCTCTTGCCGACCCTGGCAACAGCTCCAGATGAAGAAGCAGAAGCATGGCCCCTGAATTTTTACCTGCATCGATGTGGCATGTGGCTTCGTGCCGCCCCCGCGGGATCTCCTTCAACCTCGCATCTATTCTCTCGTTTGAAAGGGCACGTTTAGGGCACTGTGTGATAGATATCGAAACCACTCTGTACCACTTCGTAATGCCAAGAGCCTGTTTCTCGTTCCACCCATACTCATGTTAAGTCATGGCCAAACGTCGTCCTAACTTAATGGCCAGAGAGGAGAAAGCAGAAGACGACGACGTGGCCCTCACATTCTTATTAGAAGGGCACAGATTTACTGACACTAAGAAATTACGAAATCGGCAGGCATTCAAGTCCTAAAAAACGCGAAATAAGCAATATCGTCAGGATCTTTGAAAGGCTTTTATTTCTACATTTGTTCATCATTGTGATTAATCTCACGATAACATGATGCTTCTTCAATGATAACTTCAAGTTGTCGAACGTAAAATTTAACCTGTTGGCCCGAAGTTGATCTTTGTAGCGTGAAAAACTTCGCTCATCGTCACAAGACGACACAGGCGCGAACTTGAAACACGAGGGCTCCTTCTTCCCATCTCAGAATCATCACAATCTGGCACATAGTTGATAGCACTTGATTTTTTGCTATCAGTAGCTCCAGCTTTTCAGCGTCTGTAGATCGCTTCCCTTGCAAGTTTGAAGTGCCGTTGGTAGGTTCTGAAGGGCCTAGAGTGCTCACTTAAAGGAAGGCCTATCTCCTCCAACTTCTTCATGGTAGTTATCACCAAGTTGAAGTGGGCATTAATATATGCCAAACCCATATCCAATTGTGTGCTGAGATTGATTTCTCTTGCCGTGCATACAAAAACAGAATGATCAGAAATTTTCTCTAAAAGTTTTTTAACGACGAGAAAGTTACCCCGTCGGGCCAAACAGCTAGTTGCGTTGGCAGTAACATATCCGGCGCAAGCACTCGGAAAGTTGCAACTCGAGGTGGAGCCTTTACAAAAACCTTTTTGGTGTTGGAAACCAGAGAGCCAACCTCAGGGAAGCAATGGTGGATGACTTCAGCTACACGGTGCATGGCATGAACGACTTACGTCACGTGAATAATTTTGGAATCCAATCCTTTCAGTCCTTTCCCAGCCTTACACATGCAGGAAGCAACGTATGCAACGAAGAGGATAAGCTTGTCGTACTATATGCTCCCTGACCCCTGGAGATCCAGAGTTACCGTAAAAAAAGCGGGCGATAGTTGAGTGGTTCACTTTGTCATGGGCCTCAGTATTCAGTATGATGGGGCGCGATGATTCCTCCGGCTTCAATATTCCCACCACGAAATTTGCCACATAGCGTCCACTGGCATCGGTATTTTCATCCACAGACACCCACACGTAATTCTCATCAATCTCCGTCCTGGTTTTTGCCAGCTTTTTGCCAGCGTCTCTTCATAGCACTCTTCCACGTACCTTATCCTCAGCGTTGACTCGTCGGGTACGCGTTCCTTCGTATACTTCTCTAGGAGTCACCGGAGATCACTGTCTTTTAACTTCCAGAGTGGTATATTTGCGGATAGAAATTCAGCGTACAGATCCTTAGAAAATTCATTGACTTTGGACCGCCCGTTAAACGCGTCATTAAAGAGCTGCGGAGCTGCCACCTTCTTCCTCTTGGCACTGGAAACATGTTTCTCTATTGCGACGCTTTGGACAGCGCGACAGCGTCTATCGCTGGCAACTGACGTTTCCCATGCCTGACAAAAAGTACGCTTCCGCCTGTAGAAAAGACGTCCCCAAATTCGGCAACCCATTGTCTACAGCGTCTACATCGTCTACAACGAATCCTGGTGCTACTTTCTCGTTCGGCATGTTCCGTACGGTTCCGTACGGCGTACACGTCAGACTGACTGAGTAACTGATTAAGGCTTTATTAGCCTACTTGGTTATCGTGAGAGTCAAAGTCGCACTCAAGAAAGTTGCTCGACCTGGACTATGCGTCGGTTTATAAAGGTACTGCGGAAAGTTCTGGTATCTTTGAGTAGCGCGTGTCCCGTAATAAACTGGCCAAGAGCCTACCGCGTCACAAAGGACAACTTAGTATCCTCTCATCAGGGACAACCCTTGCTTCTGGAGAGACTACCGAAACGGGGAAACTAGTCGTGATCCGGCTGCTTTCCTGACTCAGTGGACACGGCCTTTTTGGGGATGATCTTTGCGGGGATTATCTCTGAGTTAGCCACGTAAAGACATGGGAGCTGAGCTGATGCATACCTTTTGTTTTTGTGGTGCAGTTATGTTGCGACTCGTGCCACAAATCGTCCACGCCAACAAAGGAAAAAAATATATATATATTAGAGATCATAGAATACAATAAGTGAAAAAAAGGCAATTTTGAAATCGGAAAGGGGAAAAGGTAGATACCGCCACCACCACAAAGCGACCAATTAGTTCGTTGGCTAAGTGACACCTTCTTCAGGCAGTAATACCACCACAAAGCGGCCAATCGCTAAGTGACATCATCACCCGGCACCACCTCCAGTATAAGAGTGTGTGAAACGTGTAAGTGGTTTCACTTTCCTACAGAAAGGATTCCAAACGGCTGGTGGAACTTCCTTCAACCTTACCAGTGCAGCAGTATGCCCCTTCTTCAGAATTCCTGAGGTCCTTCCATTATTCCATAAACCTTCATCTCCCACTGTACAAGGGTTCTCACCTTGCTTAATTGTATGCTCCTTTCCACTGACTCTGAATGCCAGTTTGTCATGCGCTCGTGGGAGGAAGATCCAAGAAGAATAAAAGATCCAACGGGGAAAAGAGATCCATTGATGTCACGCGACCAATGGAAAGATGATCCATATGGCTAGAACATCCATCAGGAAAGAACATCTAACCGCGAAAGAAGATGCATACGGCGAAAACATCCATGAGGAAAGAACATCTACACTCTTAAAACAGAACTTCACCACATAGCCCGGTGATGACCAGTACGCATTCCGAACGATGACGTTCACTTAAATGAAAATGGTGAAAAACGGTGGGCGTAACTGTTATTGTCTTCTCAACGACGATCAGCACAATTGTGAGATGCGATCTCAGTTGCAACACTCAAAGGTGATGTGATGTTGGATAAATATTTATCTTTCCGCCAGAATTACGTTGTACCGCGCCCCAGAAAAAGAAGAGTTTTTATACGTACGGTAATTACGGAAATACAACAGATTAAAGAAACAAAAACGGTATGACCGGTATGTTGATGTTATTTGACGTTTTAATAACCTGTGTACTGTCACCGTCTGTTCTATATACAGGGTGGTCCACCAACCATGATAGAAATTTATAGTAAATAATTTACGAAACGGAGAGACATGCAGTCAAAGGATTTTCTTTTATTTTATTATTATTCTTTTATATATATTATATTTATTTTATTATTACTCTTTTTATATTTATTTGATTTTATTATTATTCTTTTATTTTATTTTCATTGCATTCCATTTGTAGGGAATTGATTGAACTGGAACACGAAATTTTCTCCGGAATTTCTTCCCGAAGTGAGCCTAACGTTTTCTTTGCGGAAATGGGTTCCAGTAGTATGCAGAAGGGGGTAGTTACCTGCATGGCAGATTGAGAAGGTGTGAGTTACCAGGCACGTCAGATTCAGAGTGGGGTAGTTACCATCACGGCAGATTCAGAAAGTTGGAGTTACTAGGCACGGTAGTTTCAGAAGGGGGTAGTTACCAGGAATGCGGCGAGGGCCGCGCGATGGCGCGTTGTTCCCTTGCACAGGGGAGGTGCGTCACTTCCTTTCTTCAAACACACAAGCGAACCATGCATATCAACAAACTAACAATTCACGACAATTTGGATATCACTCACACAACTGCCTCTCACACACGACAACAAGAACAGGAGCATGTAAGTTCTGATTGGAGAAATTTTGATGAAGCAGTTGCCTCACAAGCACTCACTAGGGAAACCAAGCAAAAAGCTCCTCACTTTTACACCAAATTAATTATAAAGTGCACATTAGAGAAGTTTTTTAAGGATCGCAACATAGATGCTAAAGTAGTCTATCGTGCAAAGCGATATACCATATCTCTCCCTTGTGTTATTAAAATTCGAGATACACTAACATATTTTCTGAAAATAAAAAATAATTGTGAAAGATGGAGATATCCAACACTACTTTAGTGCCACAATCCTCATAGATTATACAATTATGATCGAACAACAAGTCCACAACACATCAAGAGTGAACATCTCTTCAAACAAGTATCAATGACCAGAGCTCCTTCTAAATGCCATTAACACCCCACTTCGTGACACTGTTGCTATCACATATGACAAAGAAAGTCGTTTATGCACATGTACTCCCAACAAAGATGTAACTTTAATACTCTCTGAATACCTTGCAGTAATGCTTGCTTTTCGTGATCGTACTATCGCAGAGCAGACTATTGGAAGCATGCCACTAACTTTCAAACCATTGTTGAATCATTTTATTGTTTATTGTATTCCCACTCAGAAGAAAAAAAGAAACATTATTCCTTTCCTAACATCCAGTATTTTAACAATATACAATACAATAATACAACAACAGATAGAATCAGTAAGCCTCAAGCTCATAGGCATGAGTGGACGTCTGCTTAGCTTTAGAAGGTTGGGGAGAACAACAGCTACGTTACACTTTAGAAGATGTACAAAAAAGTAATACCAGAAATCACTTATGGATTGGGTTTCGAGCCAAGCTTCATACCATACAAGTCAGCACTCTTCCAACTTGGCAACGGGTTCTTTTCTAATCTCCGAAAGTTGACAATTCCACTGCTGCAACGAGCCGAACCATACATATGAAGAACCACTGTGAAGGCAATAACATCGGTGGCCAAGTGTCTCCACGACGGGCGTCACTTGAGGGATGTTTTAAAAGACACAGCTGCGGACATTAAATCTGAAATTTTAAAAGACATAGGAGGCAGTGGTTCGAGAAGCAAGAAAAGAAGGAAAACATGAGACATTATTACTAACACAGTATGAGGGATGTTTTGAAAGATACAGCAGCCGAATCTGATAGCAACTAGTGGTTCAAAAGCAGACGTCTAGGGGAGTCACACAACATGTCACCGATGGAGGTCGATGTTTTCAAAGATATACAACAGCGGAAGCTGATACCAGCTCCTGGGAAAGGGTAGTTTGGGAAGCCCACTCAAAATTCTTTTTCTTTGAAAGTGCTCCCTATAGGTAAAAAAAGGAGTGGAAAGTGAAAAAAAATTTCAGTTCAAAAGATGGCATCGGTCAGTGTTGTACACGCCCAGTCCGATCTAATTTTAAAGTCAGAGACTAATGTATTCAGGATATCACCAACTCAAGTATCAATTTAATCATGTGAGAATGTAGTCTTCTATCTGATTTTGATTATTGGCAGTGGGGAGACGACCATAGAGTAGAACATAAGTAATTTCTCTGGCGAGTTTATGCATTTACTTCACCGTGCAGATACTGCGATCAGATGGAAGCGATTCAATTCCTCAATCAGCAGATGGAGGTGTACCAGATAATGTCATTCCTGTTAATTACACAGCTTCAGCATTATTCAAATATGTTAACGTCTATCTTCAGTGCAGTTAATTTCCTCGAGTTATTTGAATCCATACAGGTGCATATTAGATGCATTGCTGCATAGCAGTCCACACATTTAAAAGACTGTAGATAGCTTCCGATTACTTACGGGTGAAGGTGAAGACACAGTCAAACTGCTTAACACAGCGCTTGAAGCAAGGAAAATTAAAGTCAGTCAGAATACTTTCCTAGCTCAGCAGAAAGAATTACATAATCGCCCAGAATGCTATGTAATGAGAGAGTTAGAAACAAAGGTCACTTAGAAACAATGAGCAATGATTCTATGGATCTGATAGTGGAAAATTTATACAGTGATTGTGTCCCAGGCAGGTTGACTGTAGTGATGGTCAGAATGAGTGCTTACAAGGGAGATTACAATCTTTCTCCTTTCAATTTTGAACATTTTGATGTAAGCAATGTGACCCCAACTCTCGACAATTGTAGAAGAGAAATTTCCTACGACTTTGAAGACGATCTGTGTCGAGCAGGCTATTACGAATTCTCCTCTCAGCTGGGTGAAAGACACACTGAGATCACCTATGACAGGTATAAATCCAAGTGCTTTATCATGCGCTGGAATCAATCTGCTGATCAAACGATGGGCCACTACTTCAATCCCATTCACGAACAGTGGAAGACATGGAAGTTACATTTACGTCGATAGTTTCGGGCTCCCTCCGTTAGAATTTTTGGAGACGCCTGTTGATGAATACAACAAACAATGTCTTCAATCCCCCTACAGTGCAAATTGTGGTCTTTATGTCTGTGTGTTTGCATCGAGATTATGCAAGACTTATTCACTCAAGAGTATTGTTTTTATGTTTGATAATAATATCATTCATAATGATTCGTTGATAATAAAGTTGCTTGGAGATGAGTACTTGAAATGATAAACTTCTAAACTTGTAATCTTTCGTTTGCCATCCTTTTGTTGGTGCACGATATACTGACTGTGGTGAATGGAATAGAAATACGAAGACCCGCATTAAGGATGATGGGTGAAATGTTTTCTCCCTCACGATAGTGATGTAACCATGTCGCACTTTTTGGCCGCAAAGTGTTGCAATCGCTTGCTGCTTAATCCTAGCTTCGTACGGACTGGATAAGGGAGGCAGCCTAAGATGAGACAAAAAATCATTGTTTGGTCCTCCATGATTAAGATGCGAGTTTAACTTCGTGAGATTAGTATACATTAGCGACTGAATGGTGAGAGGTAAACCTCTAGTCCGGGAGCATACTGGAAAGAGTGACGAGATACAGGGGTTGGAGATGACTGGGAGAAGGAGGAAAAACCGGTAGTCTCTCCCTAACTTGGAAAAAAGACGAGATTGGAGGGAGACATGTGAGGAGGAAAAAAGCCTGTCTTGGGAGGCCTCCAGAAGAGAATCCTGTCTTCCCATAGTTTGCACCTGTGTTGGTGCTTGTTTTTTTTTCATATCGATTAATAACAATAGCAATGGTAAGCAGTGTTAAGTTGGCTAATGTTACCTTAGGTTCTTTTCATTTTAATTGGTAACAAGAGATATGTTGGGTGTAGTTTTTTTAACAATGCAGCAAATATCTGCATTCAACTTAATATTGTCTTTTGGAAAAATTTAATTATGAAATTATGCTGAACATTGCTAGCTGTGATGATCATGTCTACATTTCATTTCATTTCATTCATTGAAACCTTACGGGCCCTATCTGGGGGCGTTACATAAGGTGGGGGATACAAATGATAACAAAAGTAAGAATCATACAATCATCGTATGGTACGTCATAGTAATAATAACTATAAATTAGAATGTGTTAATAATAAACACTGGAGAGTACATAACATAAATTAGTAATGTACACAGTAGCAAAGCATGGTATACACAGGGGGTAAACTCAACTGCAGAATCAATTTCCATCAAAATATATACACTGCACAGAGAACCATAATTTTGGTGATCCTGCGTGCATGTAATTTCACATGGAAGACGGTTTCATTGAGTGATCATAAATTGGTGCGGTGAATGCAAGAATCTGTTCGTTCGGTCTGATGGAGCAAAAACTTTGCAAAGGAAGCCAAAACGAAAACTTGATCATGGTCATGGACCGCAATTTAACCTCTATTTAAACCTGTATAGTAGCCTGTATTTGTGCAACCTGCGAAAACCTGTATTTGTGCACTTGTTTTGTGGTTGGAGATGAGAAGGAGAGCCATAGGGTTTGCTTGTGTGTTTAATGATTTACTGTGATTTTTGCTTTTTCTCTTGACGATTGTTGCTAATATTCAGTTTCGTATCTAGTGTGGTGGTATGACTCTTTCTTGGGGGAAAGGGCCTCCCCTGGGAACGACACGCCTCCCTCCTCACGCTCGCCTAGTCGTGGGTTATCTAAAATTATTGTGATTTGTTAGCCTGTTAAAATATCTGTTGATATGTATGATTCGCTTGTGTGTTTGAAGAAAGGGAATGACGTGCGTCTCCTGGGGAAGGGAACGACGCGCCCGGCGTGCGCCTGGCCGCCATCTTGGCGCAACCCATTCCTGCTAACTACCTCTTCCTGAAACTACCGTGCCTAGTAACTCCCACCTTCTGAATCTGTCGTGCCTAGTAACTCCCACTTCCTGAATCTGCCGTGCTGGTAACTACCCTCTTTTGAAACTGCCGTGCTCGTAACCACTCCCTTCTGAATACTACTAGTTCCTCGTGGTTATATTACTGAGTATAACACACAATCCGATCCGCAAGAAAGGGATAATTGCTGAAATAATGTCGCCGAAAATTCGCGGAAATGAGTCGTTGGCTCCGCCTCCTTTTTGCCGGCACTACATTGAGCGCCTAAGAGCAACGAAAGAGGGTTACATCGACACATATTACGGGGGGGTTCAACCTACACAACTTACAAACACTGTAGAAAGAAGAAAAATAAAACAGAAAAAAGCGCGACCCTTCACATTCACTTTTACGTTCGCTAATACTGCGCAGTTGAATCCTGCTGTCGGTTGGGCTCCTATCCCACTAAACGTCCTTTCATCGCGCTTTAGCGCTCAAACTAGAGCCGACAAAACAGAGGCGAGGCCAAGGACTCATTTTTGCGATTTTTTGCCTAATTGTTTCAGCAATTCTCTTTGCGTTACAAGTCGGATTTTGTGCTATACTAAGTAAAATGCCAACGAGGAACCTATTTCCGCAAATAAAACATTAGCCTGACTTTATTTCATCCTAGCTGAAATTTCAGAGTTCTGTTCAAGAAATTAAATTTCCGTCAACTGAAACGAAAAAAATAAATAAATAAACTCGGTACAAATACGTGGCAAATGTCCCGGGAAAAAAAAATCCCTTGACCGCATGTCTCTGTTGCCTAAATAATTTACTATGAGTTTCTATCGTGGCCATTGAACCACCGTGTATATACGGTGCTCATTGCGACAGATGAACCTTGCTCGTTCAGGAACCAAGCAGCTTAAACGGGCAAAAGTCTGGGGTGTTTAATTGTTCCTTGAGGTGGTATCGTTCTGTCGCATACAGTTGGCAGCGTAGGAGATGACCTACAGCCAAAGCCTGTGAATGTAAACACTGTAAACTTTGAACTGTGCTGCAAAATTTGAGTCGCCTGAGGGATAACATTTGGTGGAAACGCCCAGAACTGTAGCGTGAACGAAATTGGGTGCTCCATCACGACAATGCTCCCTAATACTCGCAATTGAAAACACGGGAGTTCCTTGCCCGTAACTGCATGATCGTCGCTACCCAACCCCAGCACTCGCCGCACTTGACCCTTTGCGACTTCCTCCTGTTCCCTAAGCTGAAGTCGCGGGTGAAGGGCCGCCGATTTGACGATGTCCAAATGATCCAGGTGGAATCGCTGAAGGTGTTTCAGCAGCTGGAAGAACAAGACTTCCAGGAAGCGTTCCAGCAATGGCAGCGGCGCTGGGAGCGATGCATAGGTACCCAAAGAGAGTACGTTAAAGGGAACAGGGCAGAAATTTGAATAAATGATCTGGTTGCATTTTTCATCAACCCTGGTATAACTTATGCCCTTCATATGTGTTAAGATAATGGCGTACTGCCTTCGTTCACAGCAAGTACCGTCGCTGAGAGACATCAGTCAGAATGACCATTGACTTTTGCCGTGCTCTACAATGAAGCTTTGCTTAATGACTGTAGAATCGCCGTCCTCTGGCCCATTCTGCTGTATCCCGTCAGGATTGCTCAGGCATGTGTACGATTGGTGGGTTCAGATAGGGGCTCTTCGTTCTCTCTGCTTTTTTTTCTTTTTCATTTATATTGGTATGGTTGGGTCAGCTGTGAGTGACGCGTGTTTCGGTTTCCTTGTTTGTGAACGACAAAAGGGTGGGGAGCGCACAGGAAAGATAAGGGAAGAGAACACTCTAACAACGAAAATTCCCCGCATTACAGGGCGAGACCACTCCCCTGTCAAAATGCCGTCGTTCACGCGCAGGAGACTGGTGACTGCGTGTATCACAAGTATTTTATTCTTGACTGTCACGATTGATTTACTCCCATTTACAGTGGCGGTATCTGAAATGGTCAGCGAAGCTGAGGAGTTACTAGCAGCGAACATAAGAAGCAACATCAACAACCACGCATGGACATATCCCCATCGCTAGTTTCGGTTTAATACCAGCGCACCAGGGGGCCTATTCCGAACTAACGACAGCGCAACGTACAACTTCAGCAAACAAAATGAAGAAGTATCGGTAGACGTCAACCACAAGAAATACTTCATACATCCTCAGCAGATGCCGACAGCACCCTTGCGCCCTGCTCTGAGTGCGATATGGCGAATTTAGTTATGTGTTTCATCTTCTGTGTCATCTGTACATGCTACACGAGTGGCGTTTGCTGCCTAGTGTTAGTGGCCTAGTACTTAGTTCTGCTAATTATTAGGTAGTGGAAATCCATTTCTTCTGTAGTCTCCTTTGGTGGAATACAATATTATGTATCCCAGAGTCCATCGTTACCTTAAAGGGACAACAACATTTATTTAATAAACTGTCGCTTTTAGAGACATGTTAGCCTGACTAACATTAGGATGTTTCTCGTAGTTCACGCCGTAAGAAGCCCAATTTTCTCTTTAAGACTGACGTTTGTACCTTTGCTATGAACCTATCTCATGGTGACGCACACAGCAAGTAGCATTGCACCGTAGCATGTTCAAAGAACACTATCAATGCTCCTGTTTTGAATGGCATTTTCCATAGGGTGCTTGCCTATAAAAGTGCTCCTGTGCCATAGTGCCATGCAGTTCAAACAAACAATACAAGTGAGATACTATTGTTCACGTGGAAAGCATGACTCAGTGGACTGTTTATGTGTTTTCATGGTGAAGTAAGCGCCAACATTGGCACAAAGTAGGATATGCTAGTATATACAATGTAGGACGACGCCAGCCCTGACGACGACAGCGCTCCCATCGAAACGTCGGCTATCTAGTCTAACAATCTCCCACTAATAAACGTATTTTCTGTTACTCCCGCGCGATTGCTGTCCGCTATTCATTTTTCTATTTATCTATATAGTTAGGCGTCCATCCCACTCTGTTCTCCACAGTTCTTACATATATATATGACATGAACTGTTGAACGGAACTGAACTGAACTCATTATATTAATGCCAGATTATGATATGTACAAGACAACAACGGACTTAACGTACACTCCCCCAACCCGCCTAAGGAAGGAGCGTGCAATCAAGAACCATGCACAGTAGTTCGTAGGAAATAATATTCACGTTGTCAAGCCTTTATTTGCAAAGCCTTCAACAGCTTCTAAGGAGTTAGTTTAACGTCACCGAGTGACATTTTATGTAATTTGCTTGTTTCAAAATGTCGCTCCCTTACTACTGATCGAAGGGTACCTCTGTCAAGTAAAAGCTGTATAACGGAACAGCCGACGGATAGAGAAACTTTAGTTCCACTGCAACTGCAGTAATTTCAAATGTAAATAGCTTCCTCCTGAACAGCGAAGCGCGAGAGGTTGTTGTGGAGAATCCACTTGATGCAGATGCATGTCGGGTAGAACATGAATGACCAGCTTGCACGTGATCTTGCGTGAATCTTCATGTGTAATACTGCATTACTCTAATGAATTTTCACTGTTCCTTTGTTTTTTGTCCTGATTGGTTCCCGAGAATGAATTAGTCTGACTGAGCTACCATCTGCCAATGTAGCCAACGGTAGTGCATCCTGATGTTCACCTTCAACGTCCTCTCCGGGTTGAAAAAAAAAAAAGAAAGGAAAAGTGAATTGAGGAAGAAGTGCTGTGACGACCGCTCCCGGGTAAAAGACATGTTTGTGGGTACCTTTGGGGTGGCTCGTGAAAGAAATGAAGCAAACACCAAAGACAATGCGGGCAATAAATATTTACTTTAACAGATGGGGATATGGGTTCCTCCGCTTGCTCACCGCACTGGTGCCTGGTGCTCTTTGTCACTCTGTCAGGTGTTGCTGCCGTTGTCCGCTTGGACTCTCGGGTCCAGCGTCGGGTGTCCAGCGTCCCTCTATTCCGTGTCGTCCGAGTCTCGCCTCCTGAGTCCCTCTACCTCCCCTTTCGTCACCATTCTCCGCCGTGACATCAGCTTGCTTTCCCGAAACGAGCCCACGACTCGCTCTGGCCTCAATCCTCCGCTCTTCTTTCTTGGCATTGTGCGGTGAGGCAGAGAAAGGGGGTTTCAGTAGTACATCGGACGCTGGTCTCCCTATTTCCCATAGCTGAGGATTTTCGCCACCCACTCTTACACAAGGGGATCACCACCACAGTCATTGTCTGGTTCACACGCCTGTTGCAGATCGTCTCTCAAGGCCAAGGCCATCACACTGCTGCTGAACACCACTATCCAGTCCTGTAATGATCACACAGCGGTTGTGCAGAACCTTCTCCTTCCTCTTCTTCTGCCTTGTCCAAGGACCCCGTGTGTGCAGTATTTTTTTCTGCTTTCTCCTGAGTCATGGCATGTCGCACGTCCTCGCTTGTCAAATTGCTTCTCCAGAGACAATGATTGTGTCACTGCGCCATTTGTGGCTGCAAGAAAGGAGGAATAGGAATCAGTCAAAATCTTCGGTGTTCGGTCGAAGAGTGGCCAAACAGCCGTTAAACAGACGGTCTGATTATTTCATTCGGAAAGCCCGTAAAATCTGGTTGTTCATGTAACATCATTCAGTCATCTAACCTCATTTTAATTATGGTGTACCTTAGCTTAAAACGCCAATTGCTTCGCCTTTTTTTGTTATGACTAGTGACTAGTGTTGTATAGTCATCAACACGGCGCTCCTACAACCCACAACCGCCTCATCTGGAACGGACATATCGGACCGGTCGCCTCACTGACTCTCGGTACATCCTAGAACTCCAGATCTTGCTTCGACCGTGACACCATGTGTATATACTGTGACTAAGCTGCTTTCGGTCTGGTGTTACGCTAGGAATCGGGCGCCGATTTCTTTCACCCGCTCAAAATCACATTTTCACATTTTATATCGTGTCCGACACATTGGACGTACCATTGCAGTGACACGCTACGTGCAATTTTGCGTTTTCAAGACGAATTCTATCAGCCTACAAAGGGGCAAACGGAGGTGTCATGCGCTTATGATCAACACATATGTGGGTCATGTCCGCGTAATACTAGTAAATTTACTACTACTAGTAGTACGTAGGTAGAGAAAACGACAATGAAGTGCTTGTTGTATGTTCATCATCACGTAATATATATATTTTTTAAAATAAATCTATGGATAATACAATGTGCGAGAATTTAAAGTATACACGGAATATGCCGCCCCTGTCGTCACTGAAAAGTTTAGAGTTTAGCGCTTACTGGCCTGTGCCGCGCTTGATTATAAGGAAGGAGTAGGTAGAATATACAGCGCCCAACTCCAATTACCCCGACGAGAGTACTACCGCCGGAATTTGCAAGATGCGCGCAGCAGGTCGTCCTCATTGAGGTTTATAGAGCAGAACACTGGCTAACATTAGCCAGCGTTCTGCTGCGGAACAGTGAGCCAAGGTGGAGAAGCCGAACTAACTTACAGGTATCAGGTCAGAATTCTTACCTCTGGTGCATATTGGCATATTGCATTGTCTGGCGCATATTGCATAGTCGCATTACCAAGTTTGGATCGAACAATCGAACGGTAAGATAGATAATCACATGTTTTTCACTCACTTTACTTTTATACTTGACTATAACATTGCCTTCATTACAAATACGTCGGTTGCAAGTTGCACCATATCACAGCCCAGATGTCACTTCTGTGAGACGTTATGAAATGGACGATAAGGAGATATCTCTTTTCACAGTTTGTGGGACATTGCAGGGATATCTGTAAAAGGACATCCATTTTCTAATGTTGTATGTATGTTATAGAGATATCCCAACTGGGACGTTGACGTTCGGACCAAATTTGGATATCCAGTGGACATTCGTGGTTGTCTAGGTATGCTTTAACGACACAGCTGTGTGACGGTGGCGTGTCTCAGGTAGAGCTGTAATGGCACCGCTAGCGCGTTGAACTTTCGCATTGCCCCGTGAAGTGTAGGATCCCAACTGGACGGAAATCAAAAGTACAGAAAGACAAATACATAGTCCCTGTTACGTTTATGTTCGATGTGGCCTGAGGACGCCATACTGCAGAAGGTTATGCCGATGTCGATTCAGCATACGTCTTAATAGAGAGTTTTAGTATAGCGTACACAAGGGAATAGCGTACGCTAAAAATAGCGGGCGTCTGACTGCGCACGCGCGGTAGGACATATACACCACTTCGTTGCGCTGGACTCAAACCACACTCTAAAAACAGAACTTCACGGCATAACACGGCGATGACCAATCGCCATCCGAAAGATATCTGTTCCTGGCCCTATTTGCTGGAAACGGTGGGCGTACGCCTTTTTGTGACACTTATGC
>JARGYV010091560.1:0-17004 GCA_029532675.1 Ornithodoros moubata
AGAAGGAAGGAGGGATGCAACGTCCAAGCGATGCGCGGTTTAATTGAAATATGAGAAGGAATGCGCGTGACGTTATGACGATGACTATGCGTGATGATGTGCAGCGTCAGAATCTTCCTCACAATATATATATATATACAAGGTTCACGTGCGCGACAGATCTCAGAAGTACTCTTCTTTTTCTTGCAACATATTTACAATATTTGCGGGAATGCGTTTGTTATTTGTCTTATGAAGCTTGGAGGCGTACATGATGGGCCATCTGCACTCGTGTATGGCACATTCACTTCATATTTGTGCCGAAAGCGTAGTAAGGTAGTACAATACACTAAAATAAGCACGTCTAGTTAAGGGGACGCACCATTGCAACCGGAGTAGAGGGACAGCAACAGGCGTATTTTGTTGGGACCAGCAACTGCTTGTATCCACAACTAGCGCATAGCGTCGCGTTTTGATGAAACGACGAACGGCTGAATTGAACATTACCACATAGAATGTGAAACTTGAGAGACAATACGCTACACGTCTTTTACTTACAGGTGGTACTTCCAGATGATTTACTAACAACTTTTGATCAGCCCGAGCATTTTGGATAGCAACTGGCGGTCAATAGTGGTATTTCCACAAGCAGATAGTAAAACTAGCGATGGGCAAAGCAGAGTAGGTAGACGATCAGCAGGTCAGGCTGATCGCGGGTAGAAGCCACATTCGTGAGGTATCATAAGGCTTCATAAGACGTGTGACAACAACAAAATGGCAATTTTGCCACAAGCGATCGCTTGGGAGGGCTTACCAAAATGGCAGTCACAGAGCCCCCCTGTGGTGAGGGCGCACAACACGCGTTCCGACATTACCTGTCGACCAGGACTTTAGAATACCATTTTTCATTTGCTCTGACACTCTTGCGTCAAAAGGAGGAGGAGAGCGAAGACAATTTCGCCGCACATTGAAATGAAAAGAGAAAAATGCGTTGAAGAGCAGTTTGCATAATGAATTATTTAGTTCTGTTTGTTAATATTTCAGCTTGGTGCGGTTCATATGGAGCAAGGGCACGTAGATGAGGCGATGCAGCTATTCAACCGGGCCCTGGCGCTAAACCCATCGCACGAGGTAATTAATTGGAAATGCATGTACATTGAGTACATCTTGTAGTTTTTCGCTGTCGTTGTAATCTTGACGCGCTTAGAAGTTGCACTAGACGCTAGGATACGTACGAGTAGTATACCCCGTACGCACCATAGTACTGCATGTTCATAGATTGGCGCTCTACTGCCGTAGTTGCTTATGCGCCATGAAAGAACCAATCATCATCTAGTGCACGTCCTGCGCAATGTACTCAACGCTTGAGTGAAAGCAAGAACAACCATGGTTGTTCTTGCTCTCTTATTTTCGATAAGTGCACCTATCGAAAATAACCAATAACAGCCAGTAATATCAAATAATACCGTAGTGCATCGTCGGGATTGCAAGTCATGCATTTCCCAGCAGTCAACTGTGATTTACAGCAGACTGGCATATGAGAGACAAGTAGTATTGAGAAGTGGTTGTACGTGACGACAGCGACAGTGTAATGAAATACTACACCATTGGAAGTGCGTGTATCACATGAAGTGTTATGCCAGATTCCGAACAGGGGGAAGAGTCGCTGGGTGATAAACAGAGCGATATTGTGGTAACCAGGATAGTGCGTATTGTGTTTACCGCAGTTTCCCAGTAACTCATTGCTTTTACGACTCTATTCTGCAGCGTGCACTCATTAGCTCAGCGGCCCTCCTCCATGGGTCAGGGCGAAAGCGCGAAAGAAGAATGGCAACAGAGAGGTACGTTTAGTAAACTGCCTATTTCTAGTTTATCTACTCTCTGTCACTTTTTTATTTCTACTTATCTAACATGCACCACTGTGTAGCTATGAACTACGGTGATCTTGTAAGATCATTTGACGTGTCATTGTATATGAGCCAATTCGTGCGAAGGACGTCGAACTTTCCATGTAAGGGGAGAAAAGAAACATATTCTAGCTTATGTTAGAGATAAGTGATAATTGTAATGCATTAGGGCGAAATAAAAGCACAACCGGTTAAGTTGAACATTTTTGCTTCTCTACCTTCGCAAAAGGGCATGGTTATAAATCCGGTTATGACATATGTATGACAAACTTATGTATGTAAACTTCACAACTTCCTTCCACCTTATCATAACAAGCACAAAATGAAAATCTAGTTTCACCTCCTTACTTAAGTAACTGCGAAACCGTAGATAGACTGATATTTATTCTATGGCTGGTAACATATTGCAACCGGACTTTACTTCAGTGACATTGTTCCTTATGTGAACACTTTCATGCAGGTTGGAGAAAGTGATGCAGTCCAACGGTCATGAAGGTGAACATGTATATTTTCGTTTGGCCATGATGGCACTGGAGAAGAACGACACGTCTACAGCTGAGATGCTCTTCAGGAAAACAGTCGCTGTAAGCGTGAACATGATTTAGGCACGGGTTTTTGGGGTCACCAACACCAACAAACACCGAACGCTGAACTAAGGCGGAAAAAATGCACGAAAGAGTGTACCAGTAAAAAGCTCACTCATACTGTCAGTTTTGCACGGTGTACCACCACTCAAGTTGTGCGGGTAAAGCCCATGTTGTTACCAAGGATTGTTAACCTTGAGATGGAAATTAGCAGCCCTACTTTGACGGACTCGCACCAGCTGGTTGCGATAACTCGCCGAAACCAACAACATTCGTTGAAGCCTTTATCAGTGCCTGTGAGAGAAATGTGATGCTTAAACATGCTTAATGCATCTCAATAATGGTTTATTGGCTAACCACTGTTCATGAAACTTTTGGTCTCAGTACATTACATTGCACACAGTCAAGGCTTGTAGTTGCTAGTCGCCACTTTATCTCAGGCTGTCAAAAATAGGAGTAGCTTAATCAAATTGTTAGAGACGTTCTTTTAAATGGGGTACAACTGCACATCTGACTGCTATCCTACAAGTCTTGTCTGCTACCTATGTAGTCGTAACTCTCTTGAACCAGATCAATGTATGACTCAAAGAGGAAAGTGAACATGCACTGGTGATGATGCTGGTGTGGCATAATGGTTTGTGTACTGAACGAAAATGGGGATTATTTGCGTCCCAGCGCCGCGAGTTTCGCGAATTTCTTCAGTGCCAAGATATAGATGCGCCATCAAATTTAAGTACTTACCGTCGTCCATAATTCCAGCCAGCCTCCTCTGTTTGTAGCTGTGTTCACCATTTGGATGACACACGTTGCTGCTAGCTGCCTAAGCTTGTCCAGCTAATTTGCAAACATTATTTAGCACACATATTTTCATACTTTATATGTTCGATCTCGATTTCGTACTACTTACGTGCACTCGTAAGTAGATATATTTTGTGCACGCAGTAATATCAGAACGTAGTGTAAAGCCCTACTAAGGCTGTTTTCTTTCATATGGTCAATCTGAAAGGTAAAAAATATGTAATCTGCTTTCACAGAGAACCCCACGTTAGTACCCGATGTACAGAGTGCAACAGATTAACTTTCCTAATTTTTTATATGTGTCATGCTATCTTTGACTTTTCCTGCGATTTTGTAGAAGCATCACCAAGCTACTTCAGATCTTTCCTCACTGGTAGCATGAGCTGTGTATACCGAAAATATTCGGGTACGCTGCGATTTTGGTGATTTTCTTGTTGCTTTCACAGGTACAGCCAGACCAGCGCAGTGCATTGTTCAACCTGGCACTTCTCCTGTCTAATCAAGAGAGACCAATGGAGGCTCTAGAGTTTCTTGCTCAGTTACTCGAGGTAAGAATCCGAGGGAAAAGCCCAAGATGCTATGCTGCTTCTCACTTCAAGACAGGATGCTAAACAAGGACCTGCCCGAACTGTATATAATATACATATATATATATAATATATATATAATAGACTAGCACGGTCCAAAAGAATGAATGTTGCAGAACGAATGGCACACGTGAATCACACTGCGCAATGTCACGAGGGCGTGGCCTGGTGCCTTGTCGTTGTCTACCGCTACAGTGTCATAAGTGAGTGTGTTATTCGTGCTCAGCCCTCTCCTTGCAGTTCAGCGTACATCATTTCAGTTTCAACGGTATCTGCGGACATTATGAAACTGAGAGGCTCGCAACGTGACGAAAGGCCCAACCGATTATCATGACAAGCATTCCTAATGTCGCCTGA
The DNA here is from genome assembly GCA_029532675.1 of Ornithodoros moubata. Lineage (NCBI taxonomy): Eukaryota > Metazoa > Arthropoda > Arachnida > Ixodida > Argasidae > Ornithodoros > Ornithodoros moubata. The sequence continues at coordinate 4,213 of JARGYV010091560.1, forward strand.
GTGGCGTACGAAACCTTCTCCAATCTTTACATAACAGACACACGGACACACACAACAGCGGCGTTGTGGTTCGGGCACCTCGTGATGGCGGTGGTTGTTCGTGCGACTCTCTTACTTTCGTGGTCTTTTATCATATGTGCATCAAACACGTCAAGCTCTAGGCAACAAGACATTTTCTTCATTTTCGCACGCTGTGCCAGCATAACAGGGTCAGGCAACCTCCGTGTAACTTTTCTGTTCTTTCTTTCAGTATCACCCTAACCACATCGAAGGCCTAGTACTTTTGGGAGACATCAATGTCAATACCCTAAGGAACCTAGAAGCAGCAGAAAAGGTAAGCACAACGATCGAACTACGTCGTGCACTTGTCCTCGAACAGGTCTCAACATTCTTCTCCGAATCTTTTTTCCTTGCAGTGCTACCTGAGAATCCTGGCATTAAATCCTCGACACGTGCAAGGATCGCATAACTTGTGTGTCGTGTACGTGAAGCGTGGTGAACTTAGCCGCGCTGAGCGTTGCTTTATCCACGCCACGACATTAGACCCGAAGGCCGATTATATACGGCAGCACCTCCAGGTCACCCAGGACCTCCTGCAGAACCACACAGAAAAGCCAACGTCCCTGCACGCCAGGATGGCATCCAAAGCACAGGACTTCTCTGCGTCGCCTAGGAGTCGGTGACAAATGCTACGTGAAGCTCTCGGTGGACTAAGAACGCATTACGCGGATGTGATAGTGCTTTTTCTTACCCTGCACCAGAGGCACAGGTACCGGACCCGTTCAGGAAGCGTGGTCAGGTCACTAGTGTGGTTGAACGTGCCCCTGTATTTTGTAAAACCACAAGGTAAATAGGAATGCATATATGGAGGCTATCCTGGAGGCGTCCTACTTCTAGCGAGGCGAAATATAATTTTGATATCAGTGGCCGACACGTAGTCTTGATGATAATTATGACTAATATTTTTATGGCGCAACCGGCGACGAAGGCCGCGTTAGATACGTAATGTAGCAACGCGTAATGCATATTGGTGTTTACTGTTGTTGTATGGGAACATCTATTTTATCGTGTGTGAAATGCTGCTTCAAGGGGTCACTTACCTTCAACACGTCTACTACGGGCTTGGCTCGCGCTGCAGCGCCAAGCGTCATGGTCTTGAAGTGAAACGTTGCAGGAAACGCTGCATGTATCCGCATTTTGACACACTTATAGAGTGCACATACGTGAAGTGTCATATGTACATAAACTCAAGGGAATTTTCAAAAGTCAAGTTTTTTGTTAATGTGACGAAGACGTGGCCAACATACAGTTCCAGGCAGAGTTAGTAATTTTCGGCCTTGGCCTGCGAAACTCGCACAGAGCCGCTGTGGCGGAACACACGGAATATTAAGGAGCCCTGCTTAAATGGTTTGTGTCATCGGTCAGAATCGCGAGAAAACGTTGATAACATAGTTTACCATGCATCACTCCTTGGTTATCACGCAGGTCACATGCCATTTGCTACAGTGTCGATGAATACTTAGTGACCACCCAACAGACGCCCGAACAGAAACAACGACACGACAAGAACTGGCCTGCAACCATCGTGATCAGTATTCTATAAACGATACTGCAAGAAAACATTTTCTTCTCCGTCTGGCTCATGAAGGGTACCTGCCCAAACTCAAGTAGCACATGCCCCAACTCTCGCACTTTTATTTTCCCCATAATCCTCCAGGGTGGCTGGGTGCGAGCTCCTCAGGGCGAAGCCACAGCTTTATTAACTCTGCTCGGAGCTGTATATGACATCCTAGACAGTGAGAGAAAGATAAGAGAAAGAGAGACCACAGCAGACAGTGAGAGAAAGATAAACCTTTGTTAGGCGTAAGATAATCTGGTCATTTTAAGTAACTCGCCATTACTTGTCATGATGCATAAACGTATATGCATTCTAAACACAGAGCTTCACCACATAACACGCTGACAGCAAATCATCATCCGCCTTGATATCATTCTGTTTCCTTATTGGTGAAAAATGGCTGGCGTATGGCTACAATTTTTCATCATTCAGGCCACACTGTTATTTTCCCTTCGCGTGGGAAAAAATAGTGCACTTAGCGCCAACCGTCAAATTGAATGATATCTTCCAGTGCTTAGATTTGTTGAAAACCACAGTGGTAGATGTGTTGAAAAAATGTTTTCAACAAATCTAAGCACTGGAAGATATCATTCAATTTGACGGTTGGCGCTAAGTACATTACATTTTCCCGCGCAAACCCAAGTGAAAATAACAGTGCAGTGAATTATCTTATTGTATGGTGATTGGCTTTGAACGTGTTGCGCGGTGAACTTCTGTTTTTAGAGTGCGGAGGGGTTTGAAAAATATTAAAAAGAAGCATTCGTGATGAACTACAGTCGAGGACCGGAGGGTAAACGGGGACTGGCCGGTTAACAACAACAATAAATGATGATGATGATATGGGGAGGTTCACTACTCCTTGACCGTACACGTGTGTTCGCCTTGTTCTTTTGCTCGGACTCCGGTTTGTTGTATGAGTTCTCAACGTATTGCATAAACCTGCCTGCGATCACCTCGCCCCCTAGTAGCAACAGATATTTCTGCGTTCGTGTTTCGCTGGCTCTTTCGTTTCCTTTCTTCTCTTTTTGTGAAAGGACATAGGGATAAGGCTGCTGATGTTGATGGTCAACACGAGGTGTTGACCCAGGGAAGACATCCAAAGCCCTCCGTCTCCGTATGAGCCTTCAAGAGCACACTGGTTCTTCGACGTTTCCTTCGTGAGCTACATGCAATGACGGTGTGGTGTCATGTACTGTTCGCATGAAATGTGTGGACGATCGGCTCTCAGCGACTTGAATGGGCAAAACGAAAATAGGGGAAGGTGCAGATATTCTATGTTCATTGTCTTTTTACAACCCTTATCCACCTCGAGCTTGGTAGCCAAGGCTGTGTGACTTTTCAAGCTTATGTGAAAGGCGAAATAGCACCCCGTGAAAAACATGAGAATGCGACTAGCGGGCACTTTGGTGCACATATTAGGGCCTGCCCTCTCAGTCCCCTTTCTTCTTTTGTTTCTTATATTGAGCTAATAAAGCGAATCTTGAAACATAACGAAACATTTCTGTGCGGAAGTTTATATTGAAATGCCTGCGACTTCAGATACAAGCGCCCTGGAGCTCTGCACATGTCGTATAGGAGGTTAGTTGCGTTCTAACATGGCAGATGATGTCTGTCAAGGCGTTCTCGACCAGATGAGATATATATTACTGTTATTAAAAAATATCTTATACACGCCAAGCATGCGCACCTTTCCTGTACAGCGTAATATTCAAAGCATGAAACGCACTCGCTCCGTTGCACAGCGGAAATAAACTTTTCATGCTCTGTGTAAACAAACGACTTTATACTGTAAATACCTCTTGACTGTGATGTGATACGTTGGTGCTGTAGTGACGTGAAGAATCGCTGTACGATTCACGTTGAATTCCTATAGGAACAGATTCAGTTTTTGGGACCACTGATGCGACTTACATTATGAACGTACTTCGATACTCGCGAGAACTTATATGTGAATAAAGGAGCATTATAGGAATATCATCCCATCTGTGCTGCGTGATGATACTTTGAATGTTCACGGAGGCCCTTCCTAAGGAGTCGTTCACTACCGGATCTGGACAGGAAGGAATGCCGATGTACAAAAAGGCTTCATATTATCACATACTTAACATACGTGTTCCTTATTATCGTACTAAGTATCCCATATCAGATTACGCATTTATTTCTAAGTTGATCGTACTGAACTGGTCATCTGAAAATCAGGCCTAAGAATAGGAAAACGCAATGACGCATCATTTACTCATGTTTTATTCGCTGAAATGCAGCGGTATAAGATATTCAGAAACATGCAAGTGAAGAATTAGGCAGCACGTCACTACTGTAGATGTGGAGTATCCTAATATGCCCAACAGAGCTATCATACTCTACCAGTGAGGCGATAGTAAGGTAAGCAAAAGAGGGAACAAGTGTCTCTACCACAACGGTTCCACAGTGAAAATTAGCACACAATTCATGCTGAATTTCATTACGTGCTTCCCTCTCCAACTGGATAGTCTTCATCTTCGTGACAGGATCCTTGAACACCACGAAACATGCGCCAGTAGGACAGCTGTCCTGATGCATGCCGTTTGATACAGCATCTTCCTGGGTATCATCTCAGACGACGACAGAGCTGTCCACCCAATATGTTGTTCCTGAATCACTCACACAAATGCATATATTCACGGATTCTTCCTGTTCGCGCGTTGAGAAGCAGGTGATAAAGACGCTCAGAGCTGTCGATCGTTCTGCTTGCCTCTATCTCCCTTTGACGAACCAGCTCACGTCTGGGACACACCACCAGGAGCCTGATGGACATCGATACCGAGAGGACCCATTAGGTGCACTAGCGCTATCAAAAGTTATAGGAGAGAAAGTTGTAGCTGAAGGGCTCTGCCACGTGATTACGCGAAGCTCTGAAGCTATAGCAGGTAATGTGTTCGAGGAGTACATCTTACAGCTGCTTGCCTCCCTCGAGCAATTCTCTCCACCCCAAGTACACTGTATAGAAATAAATTTCTCCATCGCCGAGCTGAAGTCTGCGGTTGCATTAGGGAAGAGGAGGTCAGCCCCCGTCCCGGACGGATATACTTATCGATCTAGAACCCGGATATCGTCCTCGTTGGATAACCTGGGTCCTGCTTGGCTCTCCTGCTCGCCAGTTATAACCTGTCCTGGCAAGAAGGCAAATTGCCAGTCTAGTGGAAGCTCGCGCAGGTTGTCCCCCTTTCTGAAACCTGGGAAACACCCGTCACAATTGACCTCATTTCGTTCATTCGCTCTGACAAGCTGTTTCGGTGAGGTGCTGGAACCCATAGTTCTGCGCCGATTTGCTTGGTAGCTAGAAAGTCGGGCATCGTTCCCACAAGACATGACAGGCTTTCGACGACATCGGAGCTAAGCGAGCTCTGTCCTTGATCTGGTCTCATCCGTGGAAGAGGCAATGCATCGGAAGAAGATGACTGTGGCGGTACTCCTTGATGTCAAAATGCCCATAACACTGTCAGCCATGCGTACCTTTTGTACTACTTAAAGCGGGCTGAGGTGCAATGTAATGACTTGCAATAGATCGCCTCTTTTCTGCAACAAAAACGCATCCTCGTCCGCACAGGAGAAGGCAATTTCGGCCATTTCCCGCCTTCCCATGGGATTACATAAGGCACTGCCTTGAGGCCGCTGCTGTTCAATACAGTCATGGTGGACCTTAGGGGGTGTCATCAACGCAAGGTAAACCGATCCATCTATGCGGACGGCATTTGAATTTTGTATTTCGTCAAATCCAGGCCAGCACTTCGGCTGTGCCTTCAACGTTCACCAGATGCTATTCGCACATACTTACTCCAAGCAGAAATGGAAATAACTGCAGAGAAGCCCGTTGTGCTGTCATTTATTCGTAAACACTTCTCCAGATTCAGGTTGTTCATCGGCTCAGAGGCCGTTAATCTAGTGAAGCACCACCGATTCCTCAGCGTAATCGTGAACTCGACGCTGCCATTGAGACATCATGTCGACACCTTAGAAACACGAGCGTAGCGCTTCAGCAATGTCATTCGCCATTTTGCAGGAAAGAGGTGAGGTCTGGGCGAGAAGGACCTCCCCATGCTCCACAATGCTTTGGTTCGAGACTCCCACATGTACAGCCTACCGATGCTCCTTCAACTCTCAAGCTTCAACGAACAAAGACTTCGGGCCATCCTGGCGCGAAGCCTGAGGGCATTCTTGGGCGTGCCACGAGGAGCAGTAACCCGTATGGTAGTCGCAGATGTCAGAGACATTTCTCTGAATGTCATCCGTCACCGGGAGACCCTCCGGTATTACCTGCGCCTGTGAGCACACCATCACCGTCATCCGCTTGCTGTCAAACTCGATCATGACCCGGAAACACGCCATCGCCCGCTCCTGCATCGCCTCCATCAGACCTGATGTCCAGCGATTTGTAACGAAGTCACTAGCATCTAACAGTTGGCAATACAAAGTCACTAGCGCCACCTATCCCTACATGGACGTTTCCGACGTCAACAGTCTGCACGTCCACCCTCGGTCTCGAGCGGAGCAAGAACAGTTTTTTTCACTCCGGTTATCAACCTGCTCACTCTTGACTTCATCTTCACGTCGTCCAGTCGTTGCTGGAAACGGGAAAAGGAAACAGGCAAACGTCCATTTCAGCATTCGCCGTACCATCTATGAACGCATCATATTGATATAGGCTATCTCATTGTACCTCACCAGCAGCCGAGGAATTGTACGCAATCCTCTCCGTCCTCGAGTACCCGTCAAGCACCATATCCCAGCGATTGGTCCTTTACAATAGCCTCCAAGACAGCAGATTACAATTTATGGCACTAATTGGCACCCGTGGGACCCCTTTCCCCAATTCTGACCGACGTTTTAACCTGCAAGTCCCAGTGGATCCCATGCCACTGTGGAATACGGGGGATCGAAGAAGCGGACTCCCTTGCTGTCGCTTCCCACCGTCGCCACCTTTCCGTACCCATAATCGTGTCTCGTGGAGCCGGCGACGCTTCCTGCAGAAAACTTCCCCAGTGAGGCTCCAGCAGCCGTGTCGGCAACAGTGTTGTTCCAAATGCCAAGACTAATTTCTCGTCCTGTCAAGTGTTTTCTGTACAGGCTACGTTTGAATGTGGCATTTTCGCCCCTCTATTGCCACCAGTTATGTTCTTGCGCAAGCCCACTTTGCCCCTGCTGCAGTGTTCCTGCGAAAATCGATCACGTGCTCCTCTGTTGCCAGTGATATAAACGGGAAAAGGACGCCCTTAGGTTGGAGTTCCAACGTGTCCAGCGGCCACTTAGTACGACCTCCAGCCTCGGACCGTGGGATAGCCCGGCAAGATACGCCGCGGCTCTTCAGGGAGCTGTAAGGTTCCTGCGCATCACACGCCCCCTTAACATTTTGTAGGACAATGCATACAGCACTTGATCTGTCTCTGTTGCACCTCCACCATCGCTGACCCTCAGTACACTTACATCCATCTATCATACTTCACGCAAACGCGATGGGGCAGAATTCCACATACGTCGTTGGAAAATTCTCCACATCATCATGATCACATAGTTGTTGTTGTTGTCAGAGACACGCTTTCTGAAATTAGATAGTGCTAAACGGCTGCTTAGTTGAAAGTTTAGGAGAATGATTGTTGTGAAAGTTGAACGCCAGCAAACAAAGAATGCGAAGCGTGTAAATCCGGTACAAGTGAGAAACAGCAGACCCTGCACATGTAGTTGACCGACCGGCATGGTGTCTTATTTACCTTCGTGCTGGCCACGGTTTGGTCATAGGCAGACGGGAGCAAACAAAAACGCATATATCGTGTCATTTGTTTTTGTAACGACCCCTAGGGTTGAGGTGATACCTCCTTTATCACTGGCGGTAGTATAATAAAGTCCCATGAGAGTAGACATATGTGTTTACTTTTTAATTGGAAAATACGTTTACTGTGCAAAGGAGCACTATATAAGAAAGTGGATCCAATGCAGGAGTAATACAAGAATTAAAAAAACAAACAAACAAAAACAGTACTTCAAAACATAGAAAGCATAGAAATTAAACAACATAAAAATTGTGGTGTCACGAACGAAACGAGATCGAGAATTCTGTTCCAGTTAATAGTAGTTTACGAAAAAAACCTTTGACATCGTCACTAGGGCTTTCAATTGCAAATGCAGACCTTGAGCTGGTGATCCAGTCGAGGAAAGGTAATGAATATACCGGTTTTGAAATAGAGATTATATAGCAATGATAACAAATAAAAGTGATGAAATAATGATGAAAGATAAAGGTTATAAATATCTTTATTCTTTCTTATGAATCAGTTGGACTGGGATCTTCATTATGCAACATTTGAACGTAACGAAGTGGGACAAATTGATTTCTCCTGCGCCACGCCGTACTGCAAGAACGACGGGTATGGCCACTATTTCGCACCACTCAAAATTTACTCTACTGCTCTGCTACCCTGCCATCTGGCACTTGGACCAAACAGTCGACTGTGTGAAGCCATTAGATGGGTGCTATTATTTGAAATGGAGATTTCGGCTCCAGAAACTACGCCACATTCAAACGGGCGTTTTTCTGTACTTCGTATACTTCTTTTAGCAAAAGTATAAACTCCGTACATAGCATTTGGCCATAATATTTCAAAGGGAAAGTTGCGACACAAACCCAAAACCAGAAACGTAAACGCATCTGAACGACGACGAAGAATGAGAAGTGTGGTATGGGTAAGTAGACGAGGAAGGAGAAGAGGAAGGAGGGTTAAGTGTAATTTAGCTACTCGAGGAAGTAGAAGAAGAAGATGTCTGACGGTGGAACAGGACGTTTCTCGGTTCACGGATTCCACGGCTCACCGCATCGCACTCCATCGCCTTGCCAACATGTGCACGAAGCGTATTCACCTCCCCATGAACCACTTGCCCACATTACCTGTAACAGGGCTTACCCTGCATCTGTTTACGGTCACGAATCTTGCGTGGCTTCCCCATCTCCTATTATCCAACCCGGGGTGGCCCCACGGTCTCGCAAGAGGAAATCCCGAAAGCGTCGAAAGCATTCGTCTGATTGTTCTTCCATGCCACGCCGTTCCTCTCGCTCTCATAGGACGCATCCTCACGTGGAACGCTTATACTTCCCTCCAACTCCTGATATCGTTGGATCGCCAGTTCATCCGGGAAGGACGCCCACTCCGCTGTCAAACCTTGGGCGAGGTGACCTCGCTTCCCTTGGTACTCTCATCGTTCCAGATGGAACAGCTGCAAGGAGCCAACAAAGACGACGCGACTCCTCGCCTTTAACGAACGATACGTACGAGGACGAATGGGATTTATGCGCACTGAACCCCTGCATATCAGTTACGCTTATCGTTGCCTGCGTGCTACTTCTCCTCCTAGGGACTGCAAGCAAACTTCTTCAATCGATGGCTGGAGATTTCCGTGACAGCAGGCCAATACAGAGCCTCACCCGTACCTATAAGCCCTCGGTCACAAGAACCTCAAACAAAGTGGAAACCAGCGTGAAACAACATGCCGCGAGTTGCTCGTCCGACGTCTGTCTTTGGCAAGGCCAATATCTTCTGGGCAAGTTGAATAGCTCCATTGATCCCTGCGCCGACTTCTACTCTTACGTTTGTTCATCCAACTGGTTTGGAGAGGAGCAACGAATCGAAGCGTACCCCTACTCTTACGGCGCATCTGCTGCAATGATGATAGACCTCTGGAACGAATTCAGGGTACAGCCCACAGATACCTCGTCCTTTGCTAGTGTGGCTGCGTTTCTTGTGCGAGGTTGCGTCGAAGGCTCCAGCGGCAAGGACCCAGATTGGGGAATATTCCGCAAGATACTTTCCGACTTGATGATCCCCGAATGGCCATACGATATAGATACACTGGAGGCAACACCATATGACGTAGCCAAGAGAGCAGACAAGCTTCTTGCAATAGCGTCACTGGTGTCAGTTTTCTTGCGGGAGAAAGCGTCAAATCGTACGCTTGTTCTGCACATGGACTCTCCTCCCATATTGCTGCGACTGTTCGAGACCATTCTCTTTCCCGACGGCATATATCTCGACATCGTTGTACGTGCACTCTCCGTAAGGAGGCCTCGCTCAACATGGACCCAGAACCTCGCACTGGACATTGTTCGATTGGAGCAGAAAATGTCAGAAGCAGCTGCACATTCGGCTCGGAGTGCACCTGTCGTTCATGTGTCCAAACCTGTAACGGAGTTTGTCCGGCTTAAGAATTGGGACTGGTGGGCATACCTTTACCATTTTGCAAGGCAACTATCGAACGACTTCTACGCCAGTAATGTGGTACTTATTGATCCATCATATGTCGAGCGTCTGACAGTTATACTGAATCAAACCAGCTCTCGCACCCTGATCAACTACATTGGCTATCGCGTACTGGTTTACTTGTCACCGTTACTGTCGCAGAGTAAGGTTGGATTTCTTGTTCCACTGAGCTATCCACACCGTCTAGAGGCCTACATGGTTCCCGAGCGCCTGCAGGCTTGCATGTTTCTCTTAGAGCGGGTGCATCCCTTCGGGGTCCGATCCTTAGCGTGGTACCATTTGCATCGTAGGCTGCGCTCTTTCAATATCAGCGAAGGAGAAATGAGCCGTGACTTTAAAGGCCTCGAAGATTTGGTTCGATTCGAGATGAAACAGAGCGCGGCCACAGCCCCATGGATGACGCAAGACGAATCGGATATTGCAGTCTACAAAATAGAACGCATGAAGATCCAGATTGTCCCAGGACACAGCGAGTATAGCCTGCCACCGTTCACGCCTGTTTCTATGGAACTCAACAAACTGCTGTCCACGTACTACAATCTTATGCGTTATGTACGTGCACTGTACTGGGACGCTCGCAACTTACTAATGTTCCACGACCTGTCGACCACTTCAGGTACAACCTTCGGCCCGGGATATGTGTATGATCCGGAAGGCAGAAACATAGAACTTTCCCCTGCAGTGTTCGCCTATGCCAGTCGGATATCACGCGCCGTCGAGGCAGCTTTACTCCCCTTCATAGTCACACCTCTGGTGCGCGGAATGTTCTCCGCAATGGACATCCGCGGCTGCACAGTTGACGCCGAGGGAAGATCTCGCAACTGGTGGAGTTCTTCAACGACCGATAAGTTTCTGGAGCGGGCGCGATGCTTCCAAAGCAGTTTTCTTGCTAAAGCCAAGACCTACATCGAAGACGGTCTGGACTCCTCCTTATTTCTCGAGGAAAACGTGGCAGACGGTGCGGTGCTACGGCCTCTGTACAATGTTTTCCTCAAGTACCCTCATAGGTCGGGAGTAACGGTACCCGGGCTACCGGTGAAAATGACTTCACGGAAGCTGTTCTTTGTAAATTACGCCACCATGTTTTGCGAGCCCCACCGTGACGCGTCGCACACACGAAGAATGCTCCGTTTTAAGACTGCTGTGCCCGGAAAGTTGAGACTTAACGTGCCATTGTCTCGTTTTTCGCCCTTTGCAGACGTGTTCGAGTGTCCGCTCGGATCACGGATGAACCCCAACCAGTCGTGTGCTTTTTGGTGACATTTTTGAGTAATTCAGCCAGACATCTGTGTTCTTTCGCAGAAACTGTTGGCGTGGAATACGCAGTATGCAATAAATAAATAAAATACCTAACGATATTTTGCAAGCGTCAATCAAAGGGCTTGTGTCTGAAGCTGTATGCACACAACGGATTCCCTACTGATAGCTAATGTGAAATGATATCATGATGACGAATTCAGAGCCACTGGCCATGACGACCATACCACAAGCTGAGTTTGGCAGGTCCCTAGTGTTCATTCCTCGTATACCGTGAATGCCACTCTTCTTGAATTCTTCTCGAATTCTTGATTTTTGTTCTCCTGATATATTCTCGTGATAGCCATACTGCAATTGATCGTGTCCCTAAATCACATAATACCAACCGCAACCTGTTGCCTTTCAAGAGGGCATTTAGGGATGTGCATGGACGACATCTATGTTCGATGTTCGAATAAACATTTACCACGGGATCGACCACATTTCTAGACCTAAGGGCTACTCGTGTGCCAGCTTGTGTCTTTCCTCCAACGTAGACTTGCAGAATATATGTTCTGCAGAGATTAGGACCAACGTCGTTCTTCGTTAATCTGGCCGATTTCTTTAGCCCAACGAGTTGTCGTTTCGCTAAGTTCAACGTACGTAGCGATTAGGCCCTGCCTGATTTCCTGCCCAGGTATTCCGACTACCGAATAGGCGGCTCGCGACAGTATCTAATCAATCTGCTTGCCCACATTTACATATTTTTGTATCTAGTTCTATGTAGTGAATGACAAGTTTGTCTTCGATTACGTTAGGACAGAGCACCGAATCTATTTTCGTACCATGAAACACAATTTCACATAGTATCAAGATTTTTTAAAACTGCGGGCATTTCCTTACATTACACACCTATTGCAAACTAAACTTTCTCGACGATACTTTATAATATACATAACGCCCTATAAACCTAATGGTTGAAGAAATTCCTGTCTAGATTCGGTTCCCTCTCTTTCATAATGAACTTGCGCAACGACATACATCACCTCATTATTTCTTTGCATGGAAGGACAGACGGTGAAAGACTAACGAATCCCTTTACAGTGACAATGCTAGCGCAAATTCCGTGCTTACAACGCCAGACTGAAGACGGCTGGGTCGAACATGGAATACCCATTAGCGAGAGAATTGTCCTTCCCCGAGTAAGATTTTTATCACTCCAATGCACGAAATGCTTTTTCGCTCCAATTAGAGCAGGAATTTTATGACGGGCGCATAATTCATCAGAGTTGGGATCGCTGCACAAAGGGCTCCTGATACCAGGATGACTTAGGAAACAAGGGCTGCATGGCATGAGCACGTCTTGCGCAGGCCGACCCGCATGGTGCGTATTTCAGTGCGTAAAACGCTGCGTATCACGCGCTGCGTGAAATTTCACGCAGAGCAAACCGCATGGACAACCTGCACTGCGTAAAACGGAGAGCCTCGCGCAAAGGTAGGCCTCCGGTGTTGCCAGCCGGCCGAGGATGTGTGACGACGCAAAGGATATTTAAAACGCCTAAAGTAAATAACTGATATTTATACACGGCACGCCAGCCATCACAAAGAATTTTAGGACCGTGAGAAGCGACTTCGGCTATTAGTTTTTCATTTTCC